>JAPMOR010109878.1:10481-39061 GCA_026543865.1 Argiope aurantia
AAAATTTCAAACAAGTATCCTTTCCTAACTTCATCAACTCGTAAATATATATATTTCACTCACCCATCATCCATTCTGCAGGTTCCAAATACTGTGTTCCATCCCATTTACCCGACATCCATTCTTGCACAATTGCCGGCATAAATTATGAAGGGAACCAACCAAAAGAATTAGAACACCAAGAGAATTACGAGAACTGCGAAGAACTCCATTGCAGCTGTATTTTAAAGTGAGAATGCAGACGATTTCGTAAATTAAGAATTGAGACGATTTTTTAAGCGCATACTGACAATTAAAAATTGCAAAAGAATAAATATTTTCTGTCCGTATTCACATTAAAAAAAGAAAGAAGAAATTAACTTTTAATTATAAGCTTAACTCTCTTTATTTAATAAACTTTTAATTATAATAAAGAACAATTAAAATCTTTAATCGATATTTTTTTAATATTTTTTATTTGACATTTTTCATAATATAGTTGTAGTTCAACTCAACTATTGCAAGATGTAGTAAACAAAACAGCATTAGGGTTGCTAAAAGAGCGTTCCGATGGGTTGCCATATTGGCGACAAACTCTGGGGCACACTATTCTTCACTTTATTCTAGTTGCCTACATTATAATACACGGATATATTTATCAAAGTAGACAAGAAAGTTTCGTAGAAACTATCACTGGTTATAAGAGCAAAATTGAAAAATCCTTTTTTAATTATACAAAACATGACATTAAAGAAAAATGATAGGTTTAAAGAGAATCTTTCGATTTTAAAAATTAAATATAAAAGCTTTTTAAGTTGCCGTCCTAATAGGTCAAAAATTTTTATCAAGTAAAAGTGTTGAAACAATAAGAAGTATAGTTTGGAATATACCACACCAATTTCATCATGTTAGCTGACCAACAGACAGCGCGAATAGTACCTCACTTTTCAAACTTCCACGCCACATCAGAAGGAGGCTGTTTGATTTTATGTGCAAGTATCTCCAATCGAGCCAGTATAGAAGTCCAGATTAAAACCCATAAATCAGGAAGAGTATAAATGGTGCAACATTTTCGATCAAACTTGTAATTTTTCGGGAAAAAAGTGTTCATTTTTTTTAAATCAAAAATATTAATGCCTGTTATTTTAAAGGCAATAATTCTCGAAAACAAGTGACAGCAATATTCATATTTCCAAGTAATGATCTAATCTTGTAATTCTACTCAAGCTCGCCAACAATCTATTCTTGTAGTTCCACTCATTTGATAATACTGGATCAAGATATAAAGATTAGGAAAAGTAACTTTTAATCTATTTTAAATTTTAATTCCATTGTAAAACAACACGAAGACTTTTTTGGAACTAACATTTTAATTATTTTCACACAAGGAAAATATTTTGTAATATTCAAAATATTCGAAGTCGCGATTTTCGCAAATCCACACAATACAGGACTTCTCAAGTCCAAAAAACATTTTTGTAAGTATGTCTGTTCGTGAATGTGATAATAAAAACACTTTGAACCAGTTGAATAAAATTCAGTATATGGACTCAATTTGATTAGGTTTATAATCTAATACCTTAAACAGTTTCGGCTAACATTTTTCTTTTCTAAATACCGTTATATTTTGGAGTATTTATTAATCTATGTCTTTAATGAGGTTATATATATAATTCAGTTTCTTTTTTGAACAAAACTCGAAAACAAATTCCCAATTTATACACTGAAATTCTATTGCGTAAAAATTATTTTTCGGAAAATTATTTTTTTTTTAATATTTACAAATTGCGACAAAAAAATAAGTCATTTTATAAAATCACAGAAAATTGTTTAGAATAAAGAAAAACTTATGAACTTTTAAATCTTTAGTTGGAAACCAAGAAAAACATTTTTGCATTTTTCTTTCCTTGCAAAAATAAATTATGCTCAGAGATAAATTACAGAATTTGTTCTCGTTTAAGTACTTTGAAAAACTATAAATTGGCATACTCAAATATGGAAATATTTGTTACAATTAAAATCATTTGTTTCAATTAATATCTGAAGCCTAATTAACCATTTGCACTCGGAATGTGTCCTCTCAGGTCACATTCAAAACGGCGCATCGTTTTGACGCTTTATTTTTCAATTTCGATTTTAAAAATACCAATAGAATAGTAAAAACCATAGATTAACTTTTCAGGGAAATTCAACTTAAAATAATTATATATTTTTTAGAGCCATAAGCAAGAATTTGTATTAAGAGAATTATGCATCGAATAACTTTTCCAAATGCAAAGAGTTAATGATTTATGATCAATAAACAATATTATAAATCAAAATAAGCAAGTTTATGGCACAAAATTATTTAAATTCAGAATTCATTTATTTATATTAAATTAGTTAACAAATGTAGTATTTATGTAGTATTTTCTATAATAGAGAAATCATTTATACCTACATACATTCTATTTTGATTATACGTTCATTATTAAATATAAAAAGGCAGGAAAGAAAAACTAATTTTTGTATATATTTATATTGACCAATGGAAGAGTACGTCTGCACAATAGAAATCACACAGTATTAAAAATTTCAAGTTTACGAGTTTACTTTTAAGTACTAGTTTTTACTTTTTATAAAAGATAAGAGATTTTAGACTGTTGGATACCAGATATACGCACTGCATATACAGAGTACTTCTGAAGTCATGGAATAAACTTTAGAAGATAAATCCTTAGGTCTTTTTTTGCAATATAACATAGAATTACTAAGGATAGCATTTTGCCAGCGAATTTAGTAAAAGAGATATCAAACAATATGCCGAACAAAGATTTAATACGAAACAAATTTGTAATCGCGCAGTCACACATTTGCAGGTCATATGAAGGAAGATATGATAAAGTCCAGTATATCGTATTATTAAATGTAAACACTTGGATCAGTTTTAAATATTCGAAGGGGTTTTGTTCGAAGTAATAGAACGCTCTTGACATGTTATCCATGCTTTTCAGTTTTTTGCCAACTGCAAATATACATACCCATTAATCCTTTCTTTTTGTACATTTCATCCGATGCTTTCTTTTACTTAATTCACATACAAGAACTCAGTATTATCCACCATTTTGCGTTTACACCTCCTTTTTCTATTATAAAAATGATTGATTTCTGTGGCTACCTAGTACAATGCATAGAAGTAAAGCGTACAAAGTATATGCATATTTATTATTATTTCAAACGCAAATACTCAACCATTTCTTGTAAAAGGAAGTCTTAGTATTTATCCAAATAGCACATTTCAAAATTACAATTGCATCGTGAACATCAAAATGCTAGGCGAAATATTATGCTAAGTATACGCATCTAATTTCGCTTCAATTTTCAAAAATTAAAATGAGATTCATTATACGAAATTGATAAATATTCTTCATGCTTTATAAAGGAAAATACTCTTAACAATCCAATATAAATTATAAAACAGAGCTTCAGTAAAAGTAAAACTTTAACATTCAGTAAAAATTACACCCATATTAGCAAGAAGAAAATGAAAGAAATAAAAACTCAAAATTTGAATAATTGGAACAAATTATAAATTTTAATAAATGACATCTACTTCAAAACTATACGAGGACTAATTTTGGATACTTGATTATAAACTAGACGAAGACGACAATATTTTCAAGTATTACTTCAGCTCTATATAAAAGGAATTCGATGTAGAAGGTCTAATATAATAAATTCCAACCAAAGTTTACTCTTAAAATATTACATAAGAAAATTCCTATTCCATTGTAAGTACTGAAACTTTTAGGAGAAGCTTCCTGCTATTCTTTTAAAATGGATGTGCGAATAAATGCATCGTCCTTAATAGATTCATTAATATCAGGAATGCATACTTCTTTCTAATAAGAATGCATGAATGTTCTTTCCTTGTAGCTGAGTTAATGAGAGTAATACATTCATACTCCAGTTGACAAATTACGAATATCTTTATGTAAAAATTCCGAAAACCATTTTAAATAATTAAGCTTCATTTAAAATTAATTTTAAAAAATTTTTAAGTATTTTTAAGTTTTAATATAATCCAAAACATCACAAGTTGATAATGAAAAATCTTCATTTGAGTTTTGGTAAAAAGGCCGGTATTAATGTTATATCAACAGGCTGGCTGTAATGCGACACATAAATATTTCACTTCTGACTACTTAAATGGTTTTTCTCTAAGTAATAAACTAATTATATAGATTATCTAAATCACAGGCCTAAACCATGGCAGCGAATGTACTAAAATATTGAAAAAAAAGATTGCTAGTTAAAAAATATCTGTTGGTTTTTAAAAACTTGAACTTCATTTAAAAACATTGTAAATTAAATTAATATAAAGTTTGTCTTTCCTCATGGATAATTACAGAAAAAAATTATGCAATTAAAAATATAATTATTAAATTAAAGGTAACCAATATCTTTAAATCGTTTACCTTCATGGAGAATTTCTTTCTAGCAGTAACAGCCAACTTATTTGTTTGATATAGCCCAAGAATTCCATCTTCTTTCATTTCTGAACCTCAGGCAAAAGGTGTTTTGGGTTAAACTTTCAGAGTTCAGACAAATTCTTTCTCAGAATTTCTTATTATTTATCTCCAGTCAAAAGATAAAAATTAACATAAGACTATCAAGATGCAAGAAGTATCTCAAAAATAATACAAGAGCGTATGTTCGTAGAATACCTTGAAGGTACCATTTTAAATTTAAGTTGAAGAATATCTTTAATGGCTCGTTCTATATGTAAATACAAGTTTTCCAGTACTCCTTTCATATGTTATCTTAAGGTAATTTGAACAAGCAATCTACTCCACTGCTTTAATATCTCAATTCTTCGAAGAAACATAAAAATATTCTGAAAAAGGGCAAACTTTTGAACAGCGAACCACAAAAAAATATACGGCGAGTTAACAGTTCAAGAATGAACAAAACTCCAATATGCCATCCTAAAGGTGGGTTCACACGAGGCTAACAGTTGCGCGCAATTGTTGTCTCTCTGCTATTGTCCCTGTATTGTCTCCTTGTGAACAGTTGAGACAACGTCGCTGGGACAATGGTTAATAGTTGTCCAGACGGGACAACCATTTGCCATTGTCCTGTTGCAGTCACGTGATTTACCTGAAGTAGGCGTGATCTTCTATTGCGCGCAATAGTTGGCTTCGTGTGAACCCACCTTAACAGAGAACTGATTGATTGTCTTATTTTAGTTGCCTTCAATGATAAATTAACTTTGATCGCTGGCTGCCTGATTGGCATAGGAGTTAGCGAGATAAAAAAAAAATAAAGATATACAGGCAATAACTTGGATTAGAATTTCAAAAAACATTGATAATGTTCCTACAGAAGTCTCATGTGCTTTCGTTTGGAAAGGTAATCGCTTTCACAGACTATTCTTCTCTTGTACTGAAACCAGATGGTTCCCACGTTGGCGGTTCAAAATGTGGTAAAATTATAATGTGAAAATGTGTGGTAAAATTATAAAACTGAAATAATGAATATTACTTATCACCTAGAGTTTTATAGGTCACGTTAGACTAATGAGACTCTGTATTGCAGATCAAAGCAGTCATTTATGTGAGAACCGATTGCGCTCAAGACTTACCGCATATGAAGTCCTGGTGTTTATTAAATCCACCAAGATCAAATGTATTTTTTCATTTGTGAATGAGAAATTAAAGATGGCATGTAATGTCAGATTATGTTCTTATCATTCTGGGTTCAAAATTTAAAGGTCCGACTCTTTTCAATTCATATACTTATTTATTACCACTACATACAAAACAAAATAAAGCTCTGTAGAGCCTTACGTAACACAAGTTTCAAGATCTGCTTTTCATTTTCGAAATCAGATGCAAATTCTAATATATTTTATTGATTTTAATTTAACATCTGTATAAGTAGTTTTAAAATAATAAATATTGCGATAAATTGGAATAACAAAACATTTAGTTTCCGATAAACTGAAAGATGGTTGCATTATCTATCATATAGAAAAATTAATCTAATTTTGCATAAATGGTCAAAATATTTGATTAATGATTTTTATTGATATAAAAATAAAATTATTTTTAAACTTTCAACTAATTCTAAATGCAAAATTAGCTATTGCTATTGTCTTAGCTATTGACTTGTGAAAATAAAATAGCACCAATCTGCAAGCAATTGCAAGGTCAGAAAAAGGAATAAAATAATGGTATGATAATAAAATGATGCATGATTTTAATTTTCATTTAGTGGAATTGATGACCCTTGTAAAAAAAAAAACTAGATTATTATGAAAATAGGATGAAAACATCTTAATAACTAGTACGTCTCGACCCCCCCCCAGCCCCTCTCACTCCCAGCTCAGATATATCTAACGAATTGCTTACTTACCACAAAATTATTTCAATTCCTACCGGGAACCATCTTAATTTCTAACGACTATCCATCTATATTAAAAAAATCCGAATAAATTTTATGCAAATGCTCTTTCAAAATACGATTCTATTGGTACAATAGAAGAGTAGATTTTTTTTTCTTTTTATTATTTTCTGCTATTTTATCTTCCTTCTTTTAATTATTTTTTTTCATTTAATTCATAATTTATTATTAATAATATGATGAAATCTTTCAATCAACTCTTTTCCCAAATTCAAATTAATTCGCATCTTTCGTTAAAAATAAAAGTTTAAATAAATTATTCGACTTATTGATAACTAAGCTCTAAAAATAATGAAAAATCAATACAAAAAGCAATAAAATACAAATATTTCTTTGATATCTTTGAACTCGTTTTTGTCTTTTTTTTTTTTTTTTTTGCCCGATATCGGAAATCAAATACAATGTGAAAAAAAAAATCAACCTCACGTAGCTCACATTTTATTCAAATTATTTGAAAATTGTTTTGTATTTCTTCTGAAATACAAGTTTAATAGAATAAGAAATTTACGTACAAAAATATTGATATAAAAAGCTGTAAAAATATCAAAAATGCAAATATTTGGAAATGTAAACATATTTAAGGAAATGTTTTTTCTTAAAAATATATTTAGATGCCCAAATTCTTATTTCTGATTTTACTATATATGTTTTTAAAAAAATTTGTAAACCATTTTGATCGAAAAAGTATTAAAAATTCTAAAAATAAGCATTTTAAATGAAAAACTATAGGCTTCTTTTTAAAAAATAAATTGAACTTTTTATCGTTTTAATTTCTTGACCTAAAATATTTAAAAAGTTGGAATTTCTTTCTAATTTACAACTATTGCAAAAAAAAGAAAATGTGTAGGAAAAATATTTAGAGGGTACGGATTCCTTTAATTAATAATTAAGCTCTAAAAATATTTAAAAATTTATTATCATCAAATAGACAAAATGTGAACAAAATTTCATAACTTTGATATCTCAGGAGATAACAGAAAAAAACTGATTAAGAAATTCAATCATTACAAATATAAAATATTATAAAAGTCGCCTTCTAATTTGAAACCTGCAATATACCAAATACAAAAATGTCACATGTGAAACTAGTCATCAACGTAAAATATTGGAAAAAAATTATGCATTAAATATTCAGTTAACTCAAAGCACCTTGAATCTGAGAGAAAAATGACAAAACGCACCAAGTCTACCTTTACCTTAAAAATATGCAGACTACGGCTCTTGATTTCTAATTGATTCTAACCATTTCTTTTAAGTTGCTTGATTACAAAAAAATATATTTAAAATTTTGCATTGCATTTTAAATTATGAAATTAAAAAAGATTTTAAGTTTGCGCATTAGTTAGCTAAGATTCTCGATCCTTCATTAAAAATCGAGATTTTATCGATAAACAAATATACATAGCATTTTATTAAACAACAATATATAAACCGCCTCATAATAGAAAAAGAGAATAGACTTTAATGAGAGAAAAGAAAATACTATTTTTTGAGGAAAAAATCAGTCTATGAAATAAGGATCTAAATACATTTCAAAGACATTTCTTAAAAAGAAATGGGATCCAAACGACATAAAAAACATCATCGATCACGTGATAAAATGAAATGCATTATTCTGACCCAGAGGGCATTTTGTTGGCTATGATAGTGAATGTGAGATAACGCGCAGAAGAGTTTATAATACAATTACAGTAGGGTTACAATAGGGAGTTACAATAGGGTACTAAACTCGAGAATCCGAAATACAAAGATTAAAAGAACACTTCAGATACCAATGTATCAGGTTGATGTCATAGAATGCATTAACCTGATACATTGGATAATAAGCAAACTGTCACCTTCTCCAATGAGGGAAAAATTAACCAAAGAGAATATTGGTCAATTCGGCAAGGCAAAACTCTGACAAAATTGTAAAATACTCAGCAGAGCAATTAACATATCTTTCCCACTCACGAGAATTCATATAGGAAGTTGATTAATTTACTACACGGATTCCTACTTGGAATTTGATTTCATACGCCTCATCTTCATAGTGATCTTTCTGCCATACTATACTTACTGCCACTCTATTCACCTGTTAAGAAAAGAGAGTAAAAATTGTATTACTTTTTCCTCATGGACTCAAATGCATATTAATGTATTCCTTTGGTATTCATTTTGAAAAGGAATATATTTATCTAAAAAAAGAATACTTTAATACTAATAATCCTATTCATTCCATTTTGATTTTGACATTCAAATATTCTCTAAACATTCTAAAAAAATCTGAAATTAATTTCCTGAATCCAGTTATCTGTTTTGGATTTTCAAGGATTTAAAAAAATGTACTGAAACACAATCAACAACATTTTCTGGAAAATAGCAAATTCCTCTTCGTATTTAATCAAATTTTTTTATAAATATTCAAAAGCGTATTTCAAAAGCATCGGAAAAAATCGATTATTGCTGGAGGATATTTTGGCTTTCCACTTTCAAGTTAATGAGTTTTTGTTTAGTGTTATTTAATGCCATAAACTTAAGAATTTTTTTATATTTTTGTACTAACTATAAGCTTCTCTGGAAATAATAAAAAATGTCTTCGATAGCTTTGAGGAAAGGATCCGTAATTTACAAACCCAATCAGCTTAGTTTCCAGATAAGTTAATCCAACTTTTGAAGAGAGGTTAAAAGAAAAGTATCTTCTTGCTACATAAATTAAAATTTTATATCAAGTTTATTTTCTGTATTCGTTAAAAAGGAGGAATACAATTTTGGGAATGTTCGGATTTTAATATTTATACGAATCTGTAATGTTGCTTCATTCCACTATCTGTTTTATTATAAAAAAGTGAAATTTGCAGTTGCCGATCAATGTTCCACAAAACTAATGACAAACGAGATAAATTTAACGATTTTAATAAGAAAAATGAAAATTCAAGAAAATACAAGAATTATAGTGATATCTCTATTAGATCCATTTTGATTTTTTGATGTCCTGTCAGGAAACTAGATAAAGCAAGTCGGTGAGATTAAGTGAATTATCAAACTGCAGTCTGAGTGCTTTTTCGATATGCTGCTATTTAATTAAATATTTACTGCTTGCAAAAGTGTTGTTGATTTATGGGAATGCTGCCTTTGCATCCATTTTTGTTGTGATTTTTCTTTCTTTTAGAATAAAGCGTCATTATCCATTATCAAGCTTGCTGACTTTATCACTGTGCATACAATGAACAGACTTTTTGTAAAAACAATTAATTAACTTCGGATTAGTAAACCCATTTTTTTAAACCTAAATTGTTTTAGAACTTTAATAAAAAAATAATATGTTTCAAATAAGATCTAAGAATAAATAAATATCAAATTTGGACTCTCGGGGCAGGCTTAACTGCCCCGAGAGTCTGCTTAGACAAAGATGGGTTATGTATCACTGGCTTCTTGATGTACTAGAATTCTGAAATGTTTTACTGTTATTGGTTCCCTATGACAATAGAATATTTTAATAATTTTGGAAATCTTAGTAATTAATTAATGCAAAATGTGGTTAAAAATTCATTTCAAGAGGTAGCGACGTCAAGAAAATAGTAATAGTAATAGCATTGTGAAATAGTAATTTTTCAGTATTTTAAACTTTAATGATTTCAGAATTTTTAAATATGAATGGTAAAATATATTAAAAATTGAAAAGTAGAAAAAAATCAGTCTTAAGCATCTTTATATTAATGTAGCAAAAAAAAAATAATTTTTTATTAAAAATCAAACTATATTCTATAGAAATTAAGACAGAATTTAATTAGAAGTAAAAAAATTCTTAAATATTTACTGAACTTTAAAATATATTATAAACGTGATTAAAATTAAATTCCAGTTTATTTAAAAAATTACTATCAGAAAGTTTTAAAGATTTTATTTTGATTTTCAGACTTCAAATATTAAAATTATTTTCTTTTCTTTTTTCATTCACTGAAAAAAAACATTTTTAGAAGTTTATCTTATTTATTATTTTAACACT
Source organism: Argiope aurantia (assembly GCA_026543865.1). NCBI lineage: Eukaryota > Metazoa > Arthropoda > Arachnida > Araneae > Araneidae > Argiope > Argiope aurantia. The sequence continues at coordinate 20,893 of JAPMOR010109878.1, forward strand.
TTCATTTAATTTTATTTCTTTATTTTTGCTTCTAATGATGGAATTTTTGTATCGAGTTCAGACTCACGAGGCGCAGTTTTCAAATTTCATAAATTTACTATTTTAATATTTTCAAAACTTAATTAGTAGTTTTGAAAATAAGTTGATCATTTATTAGATTCAATTTTCATTCCGTACCAATGACATTATCTGATAATTTGTTTGAGAAACAATTGATTTCAAAACTAAAAAGAAAAACTGATAGAAAAAAATTACAATAAGAAAATTCTGATGCTTAATACTTTTATGAAAGCATGTATTTGCAGACTTTTCAAACACAATATATTTGAATTGTAGGCAATTTAATTGACACAATATATTGTGAATAATTAAACACAATATATTGTGAATAATTAAACACAATATATTGTTGAAATATATTTGAACTTTAAATTTTCTTTTTCACAAAATAATTTACAATTACTTGCTAACTACCGTTAAGAAAAATTCCTCCTTTATTTTAATTAAAGCTGTATTATTTCCAGTATTTCTTACAGCTTCACTTATCGATTGATATCGAGGAAAAGAGATGAAATCAGAAAAAAAAAAAAAAAAAGAACGAAAGGCAGAGAACTAAAACTGTTGAAGACAAAAGAGAAATTCATCGAAGCACTGAAACTGACAGTACAGATTCTTCTTTCCTCTTTTACTTTTATTCAGTTTTCCTACCTCTTGTCTAATTTTCAACGAGAGATTTTACTTCCAGAATGACATCTATTTACGGTTCTCTAGTTTAAAAGTCCAATCTGGTTCTTGCAATCATCTATCATTGATGATCCTCTTCATTTGGTAGAATTGGCAAGAGAAGGAATGGACACTCAGCTCATTTGTGATGAATTAGCCTCGAGCTCAGACTGGCTGGTAAAAGTTCCGAAAAGTGGATTTCCCACTAAAAGCCCTCAAGATACTTTTAAAGATTCTCGCTTTTCTCTTAAAGTTGAGGATTTTAATAGATTGGATGAACCTCTTATACTGCATGTTTTTATACTCTGTAAGTGGAATGTAACTTTGACAGTCTTTTTTCATTAATAAAACCAATTTGTCATCAAATGTTGCTTTAATGAAATCCAAATATATTAATTGCCAGATCCTAATTTAAAACATTTTTATTCTTGTCTAGAATTGTATATAATATCGTCGAATAAAATTCATGATTTAAAAATCAATAAATAGATTCAGAAAATAAAAAAATAGAAAGTTCTTATTTTCGATATATCAAGAATAATTTTTTTTAAATAAGAATAAATAAAATATATTTTTTTACTTATGAAGGAGCCTTAAAATAATCAAAACACTCTATGATAGCCATGATAATGAATATTTTTCTGATTTTTTTTAAAGTATAACAAAATTAAAACGCAAAGTCATAAATTATTAGAGAAATAAAACCACAAATTTTTAGATTACATTATTTTTTTAGAAAAATAGTATCTAGGATGCGCGCATATAAACTCAGTAGCCAATCGTTTCAGATAATATTTGTGGGAGCTATATTTTACGATATATATGGTTCTCCTTTAATATATGGTGTTCTTTATAGAAAAAATAATCTGTTATTTAAATATGTGTTCTGATAGTTAAGAATTTATTAATGTACTTTTAAAGAATGATTTTTCCGCTTTCTTCCCAATTATACTTTCGACATGTGAAATTAGAAAGTTTCAAGAAACCAAGAGTTTTAATCCAAGACATTGTATGAAAGAAGATAGCTGAATAATAAATAAAAAGCATGTATTCAGATTTATTACTTTTTATGGTTATGAAAAAGGAAAAATTGCTTCATGTGTATTGAATTTTAATATATGTATATAGCATTTGCAAATATCAGTGAAATGAATGAACTAATTTCAACTAATTTCTCGTAAATTTAAGAGAAATTAGAGTGTTCGCATGTTTTTTATTTGCACATGTAGGCAATTATACACATGTGTCTAACACTGAGCTAAGAACAAATGGATGTCAGAATAGGAAGAAGTGCTGAAAAAAAATGCCGAGTTTAGTTACATTAACGCCCCTTTTAAAGCAACAGTAGGTCTATTTTGGGAGGGACCTCATAATTTTGAACCATGGTCAGACGAAGAGGACGGCACCTGAGCTGGCACCCATCTCCAAAATTCCACGCCACACCAGCAAGAGGATGTTTGTTCCAACGGATTTAAGCTACACCAGACCCGCTTACATGACGTTTCTTAGGAGGAATCGAGTCTCGAAACTGAAACCCTCCGGTTCCGAAACCGAGAACTTACCATCAAGCCGCCGCCACGATCAAAAGAAATGTTGACGAATAAGAGAGCAAGTACACCAGTCGTTTAGTGAATCGTTTCGTTCTTGTTTTACCTGCCAGCTATTACTATTTTATACTGTGTTTATCAGGCAGTTTCCCAGGGAGAAATAAATTCAAAATAAATACTAGTTAGCTCATTCTTGAATATAACTTATTTAAGAAAATTATTGCCGGCGTCCTGGCATAGGGGTAGCGCATCATTCCTCGTGATCTAGGAGTCCCGAGTTCGAATCCCGGTTCGGACATGGTTGTTCTTCATCTTTGTTCTATCTGTGAGGTGTGTGCATGTGCCTCCACCCCCTGTAAAAGGGGGTTGTGCAAGTGAATTTGTGCGTGTCATCTTCATATGAGTTAGAAGTCGCACTTCTACTCTCGGGTACTCAGGGGTCTTTACCCTCAGAAGCTACTGCACCCCCTTTCCGTGGTAACGCGGTCACGACATCATCTTGTTATTTTAAATGTTGAAGAATAAGGGGTAGGAAGTCCATCAGTCGGTTAGTGAATCGTTTTGTACTTGTTTTAACAGTTAGCTGTTACTATTTAATATTGTGTTTATTAGGGAGTTTACTAGACAGAAGGAAATTCAAAATAAATAATAGCCTGCTCTTTCTTGGATATAACTTATTTAAGTAAATTATTATTTCAAATGTTGAAGAATAAGGAATGGAAAGCCCATCAGTTTGCAAGTGAATCGTTTTGTACTTTTCTTACCTGTTAGCTATTACTATTTTATACTGTATTTAGCAAGCAGTTTATCAGACAGAATAAAATTTTAAATAAATATTAGTTTATTCTTCCTTGTATATAACTTATATTAAGTAAATTATTATTTAAAATGCATAAAAATATTTTTATATACTAGATCTAATATTAAGCTGAATTTTCTTTTCCTTCCATTTACAAAATTCGAACTCATTAGAAATTATTATCTCTGATACAATTTTACGTCTTGCAATTTTTTATTGTTTTCGAGTAATTAAGCAACCAAAAAAACAATAAAAGAATGAGTCATTTTTAAATCAATTTTTTTCATCACAAACCTTTGTAATTATCACCGAAGCATTTATTACGTCAGTATTTGTTGACAACAGTCATTGTGCAGTTAAAAATCTGAAATCCTTTCCTGCTTATAACTTTTAAGCAAAATTTCGCAACAAGTTTTCTATTGTGCGAAAATAAATGGATTTTTTTTCCCAACCATTTACAATGAAATTTCAAAGAAGCACTTGACAGATTAAGGACTTAAAGCATTTTATGTGTTATTTTTAAAGAGAAAAGAAATATTGTTACCATAGTAATTAATCATTCCCTGTACGATAAAAGCTTTAAGTGAACGCCGCAGTTTAATTTTATTTTATTTTTAACAAAATTTTTTATCATAGGAATTATTTTTGTTTAATTTAGTAAACACTATATACTTTTAAAATTCTCATTTTTATTTTTCAGAAGTCGGCAAATATCCTAAATTTAATAGATACACATTTGTCTTGTAAGACAAAAATAAATTCGAATTCTCCAAAGTTTTGATGACTGAAAACATTTAGAAGTGTGTTTTTTATCTCAAAGTTCATCCGACTGGGGGGGAGGGGGCAGGAGCATCTCAAATATGAGGATGAAATGCTTCCAGTATGGTAGTTGGTTATCGCCATCAAGGTGGATAAAGAAACGTTGTAGGTTGACTTCCTTCTAGCTATGACGGAACGTGCCTCCCAAGGGAAGTGTTGTACCGTGGCCGGTGATGGTTCTTATGACACAACCTTAGTTCCTGCCAATGCTGTCGTATGGGCCCGATCATTCAGATCTTTATGTATGTCTTATCAGCGAATCGGAACAGCCAATAGGTGGTTATCTCAATGTTCTGTCGACTAAAAGAGTAAGGACTTTTCAGTCACAGAGTTTCAATGAACGGTTTCGATAGAAGCCTTAAAAAAATGTAAACCCAAAATATATATTAGACATATCAGTATGGCGTTGTTTTATCCTTTAGCATCACTGCATATACCCAGAGCCGCCCTTCTCTATGAAGAGGCCCGAGTGCAAAAAGCCATTTGGGGCCCTAAAATTTTTGCAAAGTAAAAGAAAAAATATGAACAAATATTATTATTGCATGTTCATTTAATGTGAGTTTTTTTCGCTATTAATTACTTCAGGAAAATTACAATATTTTGCAATTTCATTTCGATGCTTAGTATAACGAGCGCATTTAAGCGTTATGTACCCATGCTTGACCGAAGACAATTCTTTATTAATTTTAATTAACTGAAAAAGCACTCAGCATTTATTATAGAAACTGACAATATAAGAAAAAGTTTTAACACAGTAAATACATTTATAATTATTAAAATTAATATATATTTCAATATATGTGCAGCGTTATTTACATTCCTTTAATTCAAAAATCAAATCCAGTCGCAAAACAATTATTTGGATTAGATTTTCATCTTCATTGTTATTATAAATGTTACCAAGTGTTTGGTATATTTTTCTAATTCATGTTTTACTAAAGTTTTTATATCAGTGATGAATTTAAAATACTTTTAAATTTATCTCGTTACATTGCTATTAATCATTAAGCTTCGAGTGCATTCTGTTTGCTTATATGTGGACCGTATTCAATATCTATTTCTTTATATTGTCACATTGAAATAATAATCAAATTATCAAGCAGTTGTCATTCAACCCTATCATTATTGCATATTCACAATCTGACGTCAAGAAATGTGCATGCACATGCGGCACACATTCCCCCGCATGTGTAAACACATGCTGGGGAATAATTGGCTAAATACAAAATTCTGTTACTTTCTGTTCGTATATCATGTGAACAACCGAAATACTGACACCAAAAAAAAAATGTGCATGCATATATTCTTAACACTTTCATCGTGGCAGTGACACGATTTTGTCCCGCCCTCTGAGCTAAGAGTCTGAGCCGCTCTCTCTTATACATAATAATTATATATAAGATGCTGCAATAATACATAAAAACTTTAAGTAGAGGATGAGTTATCTGATTCCTCGCGCATAGCGCATATTTCTGGAAGACGAGTTATCTCGTCCCTCTCGATGAAAGTGTTACACAAGGAGAAATATCGCCAAATACGAAGTCTGCCTCGCCATCGATATCGCGTGGAAAATCGGCTATATGACGCCAAAGAATGTGCTTGCACATGTCTTTATACACGGAGAAAAATCGCCAAATATGAAGTCTTGTATACATGGATCATGAAGATTATATTTCGTAGATAAAGAATTTCAAGAAACATTTTACAAAGTTAGTGATTAAAAGTCTTGTGACAAAACCTGACGATAGCAATACAAACAAATTCAAAAGTCTCAATCTCTTATTTAGAAGCAATTTCAAATTTTCTGACGTCTTTGTGGTTTCTAAAGCTTAAAGGGTTATTGTAGAAAGAAGGTATATAAATTATTTATATCGGTATTTTTCAAAATATTAATTTTTTAATGTATAAAACAGATTCCTAATTAAAGATTAGTTTAAACGCAGAACATGAAAAAAGCTACAAAATATACTAATTATATTAAATTAATACATTCTATGTTAATAAATTTTAATAAAATGGATGATTACAATTCATTTCCCAGGTTTTAAGCCTTATTTGTGGTACTTAAAAAGTCATTTCAACTTCTGGATACTTTTTACAGTGTTGTCAGTGATGCAGTGTTATAGGCAATTGGTTTGATTTAGTTATATTAACGTCCCGTTTGGAGCAACACTTGGGCTATTTTGGGACTGACTTCGTAATTTTGAACAGCGGTCAGATGACGAGGACGACACCTGAGCTGGCACCCCCTCTCCACACCACACCATCGGGAGGACGTTTGGTCAGGACGGATTTAACGTGCAACAGACTCCCTTACACTATCTGTTCTTCGGTGGAATCGGGTCTCGAACCTGTAACCCGAACCTGTTCCGAAACCGAGACCTTACCACCAGGCCATAGCGGCCTAGTGTTATAGGCAAGCCAGCTGACGAAGTCAGCGATTTTAAGCCGAGTTTTAGTGTCTCTTGTTTCAGACCGCCATCTAGGTCCAAGGATACGTCTTAAATACTCATGTGTCACAGCACTTTTGACGGGGCGTGCTTCATTCATACATTTCCTTCACAAATCATAATTTAAACCTGAGTCAGAGAACAATCACCTCTGATCCCGTACTTCCAATGGTATTGTCCCGACTTGGATAACTTCATGTCTACAAAAATTTATGCCATGAACACGGAGTTACATGAGTTACAGTTTATACCAAGCACATGGATTACATAGTTACACCAGTCTCACAGAGGGTCTTCGGACGGCAGGGCTCAAACTCGCAACCGAACGTATGCGAATCCAACGCCCGACCAATCAGGCTATCCCGGCGGCGTCCTGTTTGTAGTAAGACAAAGTAGTTAAAGATTCAGTAAGACTTAAGATTAATATACAATGTAATGAGTACAATGTAATAATTAATGTAATGAGTTGCTTGTCAAACAAGAAAATATCATGCCAACTTATTGAAAAGTCAACGGTCAATCAAATAAGAATGGGTTGATGGGGTGCCTAGCCCTGACTTATAATGGTTAAAAAATATAGTTTATATATAATAGTTTAAATATAATTTTACAGTTTGCACTTATAATAGTTTATTTAAAAATCGAACTCCATATTCACCCAAAATCCCAGAAACATATTTTATCTAAAAAGTTACGCCTATGGGAGAACACAATTATTCAAAAACGTTTTCAGAGAGATGGGGGAAATTTGGTATATGGTTTCTACTTCAGAATTTTAAATTTCTATCAAATTTTGAAAGAAATGCATTCAAAAGAAATCTGTCATTCTGGTGGTCCGAATATAATTTAACACGATTACAACAAAATGAAGAACGCTAGATGAGTAATATTTGGTGCACAACATCTAAAGCATAGATATGTTTTAAATTTGGAGCAAAATCCGCTAAAGGGTTGGCCGTCTCAGACTTTAAAAATTTGCAGCTTTTTTTTAATTAGTTTCGCATGAATTTTATTTTTCAGTATATTTTTGTGCGTTTCTTCTTTTACTTTCACTTTTCTTTTACCTTCTATTTCTTTTGCTTAACTAATTCCTATACTTCTAATATGAAATGATAATTTGTCTGAAAAACAGCATAGAGCAGAAAATTATTTCTTAACTTATTAAGTGAAAAGGAAATGTTGTTCTCAAATTTTACTCAAATACATTTTTTACAAATTTTATTCAATTTCAATCTCGATCGATAGTATTCACTTTAAATTCCTCATGCAAACTCTGGTTAATATTTGAAAAAATATATATAAATTAAAAACCCTATAATTTAATTAAATATTAACTCCCCTCTTTGACACCTTCTCTAGTATTCTATGCTTGATTATTAGATTTATACCATTGATAACTTAGTAATAATCATTGGTTAAACTTCAACTTTTATTGGATGCAGAAGGTTTCAACAATCACTCCTATTATTGTTGTTAGCAGAAATATTACTTTTTAATGTTAAACAAACGCACAAAATACAAACAATATAATAGATGAAACAATGAACCCATCTTCTTCCGCTTTGTTAAGAATCATTTCTGTTTTTGCAACTGATCGTTGTGTGACTTTTTTTTTTTTTTTTTTTTTTTTTTTTGCTGAGCTATGCTTGGTGCCTTTTGTGAACATTTCAATGAGGCTACGGCCATCGTTGGATGGATCGTCCTATGGACGATCTTGGAACTGTTGAAATATTACATGTTCCCTCACTTACCCTCAATCGGAGATCTGTTTTTCGATCCCGATTTGGATCAAGATGTTGATACACCATCTGATCCACCTGCGACTAGAGTAGAATCCGTCCCAGTGGTTCGCTCCTACACGGTATTTAGGATTTGCCAGGCTTTAGAACTTCCAGCGAAACTGGCTCCATCTGCAATCCAGATGTCTGATATCCCTGTTGTAGAATCCTATACAGTCTACAAGCTGTGTTCTGCTCTGGGTTTGCCTGCACGGATGGCTCCTGTCGGAGTGCCAGTTGTAGAATCCTTTGCGATCTACCAATTCTGCTTAGCCTTGGATATTCCAGTGAGATACCGGTCGCAGAAGGACGCGGTTTAACATCGAAACTGTCGTCGGCTGCCCGATGCAGTTTTCAGATCAGAACTGTCTTCGGATGCAGCGATGGAGGGTGGGTGGGCGGGGAACGAAAGTAGCCCACCTCCACGTGGTGTTCCCTGGGCAACGGTGCAGTTCTCTGGAATTGCATCGGCTAAGAGGCTACTTAAGAGTGGAAACAAATAAATTACGAGCTTATTATTTAGTTTGACAAAACTGCACACCTAATTTTTGATTTCGCCTTTTAATACCACAAAATTCATTACAAGCAACAAATTCAAAACATGCAGATTGTGTATTTATGGTAGTAACAACTGCTATGTTTTTTTAGATATACGTAAGAATTATATATTCTTTTTTATCACTACAAAAATAAAAAAATTCAAAATATGTATTTGACAAAGAATTGTTGTAAAATTCACACATACAGAAAATCAGTAGCGTTGACATTCATAAATCTGATGGAGGAATCTTATTATGACCTGAATTTGAAAAATTATAGTGACAAAAATTTACAGATTCATAACATAATTCGTCTCCATACATTTATTGCTGGTTATGACAAAATAGGTTAAAGGCCTTATGGTCGATATGTTGCCACGATCCTTCCAAAGGTTATGGAACTGAATGAACAGTAGTATAAATGGGAATGGTTTGGGTCGGGAATTATCTGTTATCTGGTAAGGTATAGTCAGCGTTTAGCAATCAGTACTAGATGGTTTTTCAACTAGTAGAACATCTATGAGAATTAGCCCTTTTCTTGCCTGTTGGTAGCTTTGAGTTGGCTTTATTTATGATACAAAAACCCTCTTTGCCTAAGCTGTATCACATTCCTGAAATTAAAATATTTGCATCAATTTATAATAAATTCAAAACATGGAATGTTTACAAAATTCAAATGTCAAAAAGGGTAAAAATGTGAGTCATGAAAAAGCGTAACAATGATGTAAGAAATGTTACTGTACTAAAACGCGTGGCTAATGTTTATAAATGATTAGAAAAACCAATATTTTATAGAAAACTAAGAAGGATAAAATGTGAAGTTTCAGAAAGCAACTCTCCCAAATCAAGGTGACATTTATGAAAATATGTAAGACGTTGTAAAGAAAACCATGGACATTCTACAATAATGTGTAAAAGAGACATAGGACTGTCACAAATTGAGTAAAATGGTGTTGGGTCCTCCATCAACAAATATCGGTGGGGGAATCGAGTGTGCCCAATCCTCAACCTAGTTAAAAGTGTGTCCAGTTTTCTGTTATGCAAAATGGACTAGAGATCTATTGTAGGTGTAATTGTATGAAGCTTATTACGAATCTGTATGTCCCATTCAGTTTGCCATTTGGAATACAAAATGTGACATAGTATATATTTCTCATAATCAGAAAGAGGAATCTGTGTTGTCAAGAAGTAGAAGTCAATTTAGCTGCCATATCAGCCTTTTCATTTCTCGGAATTCCACATGTACGAGGACCCAACAATAAAATAATTTGAAAACCTTTCTAGATAAGTTTGTTATACGTGTTTAAAATGTTGAAAAGCAAAAGATGGTTGCGAGCTTGTAAAGATGGTAGGGATTCCAGAGTACTCAGTGAATCATTGAGTATTTTATAGCTATCTAAAGAACAATCTCAAATAAACGATAAAACTTTTAAAATAGCATTTACTTCTGCTGTAAAAGAATGGAACAAAATGAATGAATTCTATTAGCTATTGTAGAATTTGAAATAATACAAGCGGAAGAAGTATGATCGAAGCCTCTAGAGTCATCTGTAAAAATAGATTTAAATTAGCGATATTTTTGACGATAGTCAGCAAATATCTGCTGATAAATGATATCCAAGGTGATAAGAGAAATGATTGTTCAGAAACTTTTTGTTCCTTCTCTAGATGCAGTTCTGAGATATGCCTGCACCTAGAATCATGAAGATTCCCATGAGGATGTGCAAAATGTGGGAGGAAAAGTGAATTGTGTCTTTTGGAGAAATTTAAAAAAATATTTAATCAATAATTTGAAATAGATAATAATAAAACGATACAACCGCACTAGTGCAAAAAAATGCAGATTCAAACAGAAATACAGATTCAAAATTCAGATAGTTAGAAATTAAATGTATCATTTAATGGAAGTAAAATGTTATAAAAGATTGACTTTTTAAATAAATGTATAAAAATTAGTGATAGAATAAAAACACACATAAAAATTATCAGTCAATGTACCTGTAGAAATGGTAATAGGGTAAGAAACATTTCGTAAATTTGGATCCAGAAAAATTCAAAACAAAGTACATATGCATGTGCAAAATACAGGGCTGAAAACAAGTCTAAATATGAAAATAAGTACATTAAAAGAAGCAGTCTATCGTAAAAGAGAAAATAACTGAAAACTATCAATGAATCTCTAGGATTCACGCTTAATGAAGACGGTCATCTAATTGAAGAAAGTGACATCAGATGTTCAGCACTATCATTGCCTCTGGATCTTTCTTAAGCTGAAACATTTAATGACAATTTAATAACAACACAACTTTGGCTTTTGTTCTATGGCGTATTCACCTTAGTAATGTATAAGCCACCGTAAAGCCACCGTAAAGCCACCTTAGTAAATCTGCTTAGAGAAGTAAGTAAGTAAATCTGCTTAGAGAAGTAAGTAAGTAAATCTGCTTTAGAGAATTACAAATTAAATGTTCAAATTCTCATTCTTTTGCAGATTTGAAAAATATTCATAAAACTATAATAATAAAAATAATTCTAATTTTTTTAATATTTTTAAGAAATAATTTGATACATGATATCAAATTAAATCTTCATGCATTTTTATACAGTATCTTAACTCATAGTGGTTTAAATAGGAATATAAAATTACCAACAAAGAAGCTAAACAAAATAACAGTTTAACAACTATATTTTGTTATTTATTGCAGGTTAGTTATTTGCAAGGCTAACACACAATTAGGATAAAATTTCTGGTATGGTGAAACTTTTAATCAAAAGGACAGTTTAACAAATCGGATTGGATAAGTGCACTACAACCATCTACCTTGACTGTTGATGCAATTACTAGTTTATTTCGCTACTTGATAGTCATATAAGAATGATTGTTTTAAAAAAATAATAATAATTTAAATAATAAAAAAAATTTAATAAAAAATGTAAAATTTTTCTTCCTCTAGGGTCAAGTCTCCGTATTTATAACATTTGAGCTGGAGGGTGGGAAGTCATGAAAATATTCCTGATAATTTCATGAAATATATTAACTCTATACTTAAATGAGATATCAGTTTCCAATGAGAACATTTCTGGATCTTAAAGAGAAAGTTTTTAATGATGTTAATAATTTAAAATATTCAAGAAATATTTTAATTTGTAATATATTGTATCAAATCTCATTAGTTTTCTCTCCTATTGGGAAATATGTTAAAAATTGCATTTCTTATTATTTCAAAAAAAGAAACTTCAGGGAAAGAGATTGGAATGATTAAAACCTATTATTCTACATAAAAAAAAAGTTTTTTTCTTTTGTTATTCAAATGAAAGTGGTATTAACAACAATAATTAATTATTTATTAACTAGAACCAAACAGCAATTAATTAAATTCGGAAGGATTTCGGAAATATTTCCATTAAATAAAAGTTATTCTCTATTATGTAAATGTCCGTTTTCAAAAAAATTGTTGGTTTCTATTATATTCTAGAGTTTGCCAAAATTGGATCTTCATACCTCATATTGTAGAAGAAAAACCACCAGAAAATAGCAGAATAACAAGTCATTCGCAGCTGCAGACTATATAATTGTTGTTGTGACTTATGGCACTTTATAAGCCCGCTGACAGTTATCTGTCAGTGATTTAAGCCGAGTGAGTATCTCTTGTTTTTTCAGTAGCGCCAACAAGGGCCAAGAGTACGACTTAGCTATTTCATGCGTCACACCCCTTTTTACAGGGCGGACATTATTCATGCATTTCATCCACAGATCGTAATTAGACATGAATCAGAGAACCATCGCCTCTGACTCAGTACCGCAAGTGGTATTACTCTCGACATGGAAGACTTCGTGATCGCGACAGATTGATACGTGCACCAGCCACCACACACGCGGAGAGTCTTCGGCTGGCGGGATTCGAAATCACAACAAAGGGGATGTGAATTCAACGCCCAACCAACAGGCTATCCCAGGCTTGTATATAATGATGAGTTCAAAAATAATATTAGACAATATAATTTAGTGGCGAATTGAAATATTCTTGGGGCAATTAAAATAGACAAATTCATTAGTTAACCAACCGGTGTAGTCTCCCCAAAACTTCTTTCTCAAGTCTTTAATAAAGATCTACCTCACTCCTCTGCATAAAATTAATATTTTTGGAAAATATCGTGAATGTTTTGCATAGTATTGTATGAAATACAGATTATCAGTTAAAATCTCGAACTTTTACTTAATATACCTTTTGATACTTGCAACTGTTATTTGGCGAATAATCCCTGGCATGCGGTTAATACACAAGTACCCGAAAACCAAAAACGTATTTTGAGCACCTTTTTCCAAACGATTGAAACCAAAATTTGACACAAAACTGTAATAGTTGTCAAAAGATTACATACCAAATTTCATTTAATTAATTCAGCTCGTTTTTAAGTTATTGTTTTTACGTGCATACGATGCTTTTTGCAAGTTTGGTTCAAAGTTTGTTAAGTTTCTGCATTTCATATGCTAAGCCTACTTATCAAATTCTATTTATATATCTTTTTTACTTTTTTACACTACAGACGACCAGATAGACTTTCTGTAAAAGCCTATTCTTTCAAAATCTGACAAAAATCTACCAGTTTGGTGTAATTTTCACATGTCAAGTTTCGACCACTTACCTCACAATATTTTTGAGTTATTGTTTTCAGAGATATACAAAAAAAATTTTTTTTAATCTGTTTTTTGATCTGAGGTCGGTCGGAAACTTGAAAATTCATCAAATTCATCAAAATCTTGTGCTCAAGGTTTTTTTTTCTTTTTTCTGTTTACAATCCATTTCTGTGCATACTTCAATAAATAAAAACTTATAATATTGGAGATGTAAATCATTTTTTATAGATCACTCGAACTGGAATTTGCATCAAGGTAGGAATCTTACTCATATCTAAAATATGATGGTAGACTCCCATTCTGGAGGGCATCCGAAGGGATTGGTTCATGTCTGTTTCAGCTTCGAAGGAACTTCTAGCAAACAGATCAATTTCAGAGAGAAATTCTTTATTAAAACCCTCTTCAATTGATCGTCACTTTTCGAATAAAGCTGTTTAGAACATAATTAGAAAGCAAAGCTTATATCATAAACTGTCTACTCCGACAAGTAGGTCCTAAGGGCTATGTCACGGTGGTCCGATTATTCAAGTTTTTCCGTAAAGCACACGGAAAAACTTGAATAACCGGACCGCCGCGGCAGTAGCACTGGCGATAGCTGTGATTGAGTCATAAGGATCATCACCGGCCACGGTACAATCTTTCGCTAGGGAAGTACGTCCCGTCATCGATGGGGGGAGCCAAGTCCCCACCTTTTCGTGTACCCACAAAGGTGAAAAGAATCAACCACCATAACGGAAGCTATTCATCTTCAAGGACGAGGTTCCTGCCCCCGTGGTACGAGCAAAGCCTATAATCCTCACTTCCCCAAAGGACATCTGAGGTAAATTAATTCACACCAATTCTAACTCCGGAGAAATTTCTAGCTATCAAACCTTTCGTAGAGAGCAATTCATTATTAAAATCGACCTCAGTTCTCTGTCATTTTTTGGATACGCTAGTTTAGAACAAAATTAGAAATCAGAAACCATGACTTTCGTTTCTCAATTTGTTTTTCAATTATACTTTGCTATGACATGTCTTAACATACTAAATCACTGATCAATGCGATGGTTGACGATTTTCAGTTTACGCCCAGATAGCCAATCTCCGTTATACAAAAGATGTCAAGACTTTGCTAGGATTATCGCATTTCCGGTTTGGTTTGACAATTTTTTTTACAGATTACACAAAGATCGCCAAGCTTCATTATAAATAATATGCTAAGATTTCGCAAGATATTTTGCGACCATACGGTTGTTTTGACTATTTATCTCGGGAAACATAAAAACAAGCAAGTACCTGGTAATGAAAGTAAATGATTTCATACTTTTATTGCCAAAATACCTAATAATAAATAAGTTGTTCTAAATACTTACTTTGTTCCTGGGAAAATTTAATATAAGATAAATTCTTGCCAAGTTGGGAAGGTCGCCAGATTTCAGAATACTGGTTGCAGCAAATTTTTGCGAGTAGAAAGATATTTGGTGGCATGTTACGAGCACAGATATTTTTAGATCTTAAAAGTTGAATACCATTTCTTTAAATTTTCTCCAGAAATAGATATCAGATAGTATAAAGACAGGATAAATAGAAATCAGTATCATATAAATAGTTCTCTCGACAAAAATGTATTTTAGCTTTGATAAATATGGAAAGATAGCATGAATGTTCTCACATTCTTATTAAAACAACTATTGATTCATGTGAAATAGACACAATATAAAATTGACACAGGGACAACCGTTCTATTTGGTGTTAACTTAAATAATCTAAAAATAATTATGCTAATTTTTACAATTTATTAACAGAGATGATAGGGAAATACAAATCATTTTTCCTCCATGGAATATGTGACACTGAGAAAACAAAAGCATAGACATTTACTTTATATTTTCTCATTAACTACATTAAAAGTTTATCAGAATTCCTAAACTGTCAAATAAAGTTAGAAATAAATTTAATTAAAAATAGTTTTGTATCCTGAATTTTATTAGTTTACAAAACAGCAGAATTTTTTACTTTAATTACTTCTAACTATCAATCTTGAAATCTATTAATTCTTAGATTCACTACTGGATGGCGCCAATATATTCGGTATCAAAATTTATTTAACTTATGATTTATTAATAATACCTTCAGAAAATAATAGTTATTTTTTACCATCGAGAATGCACAAGAGTAATAAATCCAAAAAACTAACATAACAGTGAGAGGAAAATCGATTTCTGAAATTCTTCTTAATAAATACGAAATTAATTAAGTTAAATAAAAGATTTAAAAAGCCGTTTATTGAGTGTTTCAGTTCAGCAATTCAGTTCCCCTTTTTCCTATCTCTAATCTTAGCAGATTTTATATGCAATGTTACTCTTTCCGAACATAAGTACATATATTTATAAAAATATATATTGAATTTATTGAGACACATATTTCTATTAAATGCATATTTAACGCTTTATGTCTCTCTCATAAACATTGGGGAAAAAGAATATTGAAAAGAATTATGTTTCAACACGAATGAAAAAGAGTGGAAAAGAAAAATTAATCTATATATCGATTCTAAGGGAATTCGTAGCATCATCGAACAGAATTATCGATTAACTTCATAAAACAAATAATTTGAAGGAAAAAAAGATATGTTATCTAGAAATTTTAGTGGATTTAAACATTCAGGGAATTATTAGAATGTTGGAATATTCATCCGTTCCATATCTTACGGGAAGGAATATTATAGTGTTCGTGAAAAAGTACCTGCTCGTAATAATGTATTAGAAATTTGAGATTGGATCATATTTTACCCCAAGAAAAAGATCTTGAATTCAATAATTTAAGATTCTCCTAAAGAGTCAGTCAATTCATCTTAAAAACAAGTGCAATACGTTTGAATCATTGATTTTTATATTCATATGGGAAGATGCAAGAATAATTTTTAATTTTTTAATATTTGAAAGCACATAACACAAATAAAATAACACACTAATAATAAAATGAAGTAGAAATAAAATAGACTTGCAATTTACAATTCATAAGACTGCAACTGGGATTCGCAATTATAATTAATAAGAAACTGATTTTAAAGGAGAAAGCTGATATTAATCCAAGAATAATGCTTTTCTCTGAAGTACAGTTTTGGGGAATCAATTTTTATTTGTGTAAATAACGGAAAATTTGACTATCGTAACTTTCATAATTTTCTTCTTTAAAAATTATAATTCATTTTATATCTTCCAAATAGAAGTAAGGCAAAGAGAAATTGCCTTCTAGCAACTTCGAGAAAAATACAGAATACAAATGAGAACAAAAGAATAAGATAAGATTATTTTTCATACATAAAATATGATTTTATCGGAATACGTATTTTTACTTCATTAACATATGCTTGTCAAAAAAATACATGACCCGCTTCCGCACAGCGGGCACAAGTTAGAGTCCCGCGGCAAGAAGTTCTTGAATGTCCGAACCGTTGGCACTTATAACAACGAAGTGGGTTCGGAATATATATGGTCGAACCAGCAGGCGCATGTACCCTGCCTTATTGTACTCTGGTAATTTGGAAAAACTAAATGTAAGAATGAGATGCTTGGTATTTAGGAGCTGGCCATCCCTCCGTATAGAGATACGCCGTACATGGCTAACCCCTTGTCCTTGCAACTCTTTAGTTATTTCTTCTATGGGTACATTGAACAGCTCCCCGCAAGAAATAACACCTTTGGAGGAGTTCAATGAAGAATGTGGAGAAACAACGACTGGTATATTTTCCAATGATTTTAATTTCATAATTTGTACGGATTGTTTACGAGATTGTACTTCTACCAGCAAATCGCTAGATCGAAGTTCTTTAGTACTTTTAAATGCATCAATATTGCCAGTTATACCTCTTTCAAAAAGAAACGGAGAGACAGAATTAAATGTATCATTAGTAGCAGATAATCTTTTGATAATGAAAAGGGTTGGAAAATTAGGTACTGTTGAAAAGGCAGAAACATTTTGTTGCCCACTTAAGGGAGCAGATTTGCATTTGCCCATACGATACCGATGAAATTTCAGGCCCGACGGCACCACCCACCACGGAGCCCAACAAGGGAAGGCAGCCACCAGATCTGGCCATTCCCAGCCTCGGCGCTTACCTTAGTGCTAGTCGGAACCTATACGCTCAGAGTTACCCTCGGGGACAGTGACCACCCTTAACGCCAAGCCCAAAGAGTAACCCCTTCGCTTGGTTCCACGCAGACTAGCCACTAGGATGACTAGCTACCAGCCGATTAATGCACAGGTGACCACAGTGCACCACACGTCTTTCTAATGGGTCGCCACGCACGGCCAACACGTGGGGTTTTGCTGTACATGAGATACAAGAAGCAAACAGAGCGACGACACTTCTGATGGAGAGCTTCCTCGCTTCCCGTCGAAGGATGGAAGAGATACATCAGAAAGCAGCAGTTTCAGGGTAGAATAAACGTAAAGGGAGTATATATCCCTGGGTACCTCGGGCTTGGGACACCCGTACTCACTTAAAGAAGGTGAGCCCCTGAGGGGAAAAACCTTGTTTTTTTTCGATGATGATGTCGTGTTCGCGCTACTACGGAAAGGGGGTGCAATAGCTTCTGCGTGTAAAGACCCTTGAGCACCCGGGAGCAGAAGTCTGACTTCTAGCTCATATGAAGATGAAATTCGCACATTCGCTTGCACAACCGCTTTTTACAGGGCGGGGCACATTCACACACCTCATAGATAGAACACAGATGAAGAACAATCATGTCCAAACCGGGACTAGAACCCAGGACGCGCAGATTACGGGGAAGACGCGCTACCCCTATGCCGTGACGCCGGCGAATACGTCGCAGGATTAATTCACATATTACGTCGCGTCTTTCGCTCAGAGACCTGTCTCGTCTGCACTCC
>JAPMOR010109878.1:39461-82945 GCA_026543865.1 Argiope aurantia
CTGTCTTCAAACTGCATTTCTGGTCCACAACAAATAATGTTACATATTAAAAAAGTCGACAAGGATAGTTTCCTGTAAAAAATTGTCAAATTAATTAAAATTAAATCGACGGGTGAGACTCCAACGTTGCATTGCGCTCGCTGTGCAACAAAGATGACTGCTGAGGTCCAGGTTCGCCAGCTGCGATGTTTCCGTGGCGAAGTTCTTTCATCGCCGTCTCCCTCGGCTGCCTCCGGCCACATCGTTTCATGCAAACCGTAGTCCAGGGTCCGGTCCAGTTCCCGTTGAATCTCCGGCATTCCGTCATGTTACCGCATCGTCGATGGTACCATGCCTAACCTGCGACTTCATCCGCCACTGCTGCTTAATGCCCTTGTGTTTGTGCTCCATTTCGTCATGTGCGTGCTCCTTATATCTTCAAGGAGTTGATTCTCCTTGTCATCATAAAAAATTTCTGACTCCTTATCTGTGCTGAATAATTCCAATATCAACATCATTTCCTTATTATATCATCATCACAATAATAATCGCCTGCTTTACTCGCCAGTGGTCTCCAGTGCTAAAGTGAATCAACCAGATTTCGAAAATATCACTTGTGTGTTATATTATCATCTCAATATAAAAATAGTTTTCTGTCACCTGCCGTAATCTCCAGTTTCAGTGCTCAAAATTGCATTTTGTGATTAATTAAAAAGTGATAATTTATCAAAAAAGTGTTTAGTGTTTCCCGACTCAACGGTGAAAATCAAGATTTATGTTTGTTTTTTTCTTTTGATTTTCATTTTTGAATTTTAGAATTATTGCAAGTTATATTTTTATAGTATTATTTAAAATATTGAATTTTTAGTCTTTTATCAAATCTATTTTTTAAAATTTTATGCTTAAATTTATAATGTTTTTTATTTAAAATATACTTGAATGTTGTTAAGATCTGGAAAAATGACTGACCAAGATAAAACAAATGTATCTAATTCTCAAGGTTCAGAAGTTAAAATTGAAAAAAAAGAAAATGAACAAATATCCCAAGAACCCTCCATAATCCCTTTTGATCCCGAAAATGGGATGAAGATGGATTTATGGTTGGGATATTTTAACAAAATTTGTCAAGAAAATAACAAAAATGATTTGTGGAAAATTAAAAATATTGCTAAATTTCTAAAAGGGTCAGCCTTAACACATTATATAAATAGTTGTTTAAATATTGATAATTTTGATGATTTATGTTGTATATTAACTGAACAATTTATTCAACCCAATATTGTTAATTTTTCTGACTTTTCACAGTTGAAATTTAATTCAAAAAATGCTAAATTAGTTGATTATTTCATAAAAAATTAAATTATGGCAGACAGTTAGGCCTTAATCCACAACTAATTTTAGAAGGTCTTACTGATGGACTGACAACTCAACTAAAACAATTAGTTAGCATAAAAGCTCCTAATACCCCTACAGAATGGCTTACAATAACAACTAAACTATTAAAAATGGAAGAATCTTCAGAATCAAACCCAGGCAGGTGTAATGAAACTAAAATCAGAATAAGGCAACCAGCACCTTTTACACCTAGGCATAATTTTAATTATAGATTTCAAAATTCTTTTACTCCTCGAGCTCCCAATAATTTTAGACAAAATTATCATAATTCAATAAGGCCACGTCTCAATAATTACAATAACTATAATCATAATTTGCATTTTCAACAAAGATTACCACCTTCTCCATGTAGAATTTGTATGCAAAAAGGTATTCCAAATGCTTATCATTGGACCCAACTATGTCCTTTTCATCAACCCCAAATTATGACAAATGTTCCAATAACAGCCAATTTAACTTCCCTGTGCACAGAAGTTCCTCTTGGCTGTTCTCAAAATCCTGGAACAAGACAAAATTCTACTAATGAGGCCCCTGGCCCAGCACACTGGCAATTATTAGTGTCCGGACACATCTCAACTTTACCAAGTCTAGCTAACTTGGACAATGTTTATAATCCCTATTGTAATATAAATATTGTTATTGACACAGGATCCACTCTTTCAATTATAACTGCAGATATTGTAGAAAAACTTAACTTGACAAGAAAAAATATAAAACCTATTAGAGTCAAACAAGCTCATGGAACATTCCAATTAACCCAAATTTGTGACATATATTTAAAAATTGGCCAAATAAATAAGAAAATCAAATTATATATTATGGACAATCCTTTACCATATATCATTTTAGGACTGCCAGATTGTAGTTTATATAAATTAATTATAGATTGTGACAAAAATAAAATATTTCAAAATGGAAAAATTATTACCAATTTGCATACCAATAATAATTATATGTCTTTACATATTGTTGAAAATAATAACATTAGTGATAATAAGGTCAAGGTAGTGAATACCTCAGAGGAAATTTTCTCACCTCTGACTGTAAATAAACTATCTGGACCTGTGTTATCTCTGGTGTCAGAATATTCTCATGTGTTTGCAAAAAATAAATATGATGTTGGTAAAATAAGAATGGAACCCCCTAGAATAAATTTAACATCTGATTTACCAGTTTCACAAAGGGCTTATAGAACCTCTGCTACTGATGAAATTGAAATAAATAAGCAAATTAAAAATTTGTTAGATGCAGGTTTAATAAAAGAATCTACTAGTAACTATTCCTCTCCTGTAACATTAGCATATAAAAGAGATGAAAATAGAAAAAGTCGTCTTTGTATTGATTATCGTAAAATTAATTCCCTTTGCAAATCTGAGGCAGAGCCTCTCCCTAGAATAGATACCTTATTAGATAAATTAAGTACTGCTAAAGTTTTTTCAACTTTGGATCTTGCATCTGGATATTGGCACATACCCTTACATGAACAAGATAAACATAAATTGGCATTTGTAACTACTGAAGGTTTATATGAATTTCAAGTCCTACCTTTTGGCTTTAAAAATGCACCTGCAATATTCAATAGAACTATTCGTAGAATTTTAAATAAACATAAATTTTCAAATTTTGCATGTCACTATTTTGATGACATAGTAGTTTTCTCTAATTCATTAGAGGAACACTATGATCATTTAAAACAGATTTTTCAAATGTGTGAAAAAGAAAACATTAAATTAAAATTTTCTAAATGTGTGTTTGCTCAAGATAAAATTAATTTCTTGGGGTATGAAGTCAAAGAAGGATGCATTTCTCCTGATAATCATAATATTGAAAGTATTAAAAAATTACAACCTCCAAAAAATGTCAAGCAACTTCAAGGTTTTCTTGGCTCTGTAAATGTTTATAATAAGTTTATTGATACTTATGCTAAAATAAGAGAACCCTTAAATAATCTTCTTAAAAAAGATACACCATGGCAATGGACAGAAGACTGTCAAGAAGCTTTTGATATGTTAAAAAATAAATTGATTACTAAACCAGTATTACAACTGTATAATCCTAATTTACCTCTTCCTGTTTTTTGTGATGCATCTCAGGTAGCCATTGGAGCTGTTCTAAAACAGCCTGACTGTTCTGGTAAATTACCCCCTGTATCTTATCATTCAAGAACTTTACGATCTTATGAAAAAAATTATTGTATAACTGAGTTGGAATGTTTAGCAATAGTAGATGCTCTTGATAAATTTTATTATTATTTACATGGGAAAAAATTCATAATTCATACTGATCATGCTGCTCTTGTTTGGCTTAAAAATGTAAAAAATTTAAGGGGAAGATTATTTCGTTGGTCTTTAAAATTAAGCATGTTTGATTATGAAGTTAAATATTTAAAAGGAACAGCTAATGTTGAAGCAGATATGTTATCAAGGCATCCTACTGCTCAATATCTCCAACATTCTGTGCATTTATTGGAATTAGATGAGATAAAACACTATCAAAATTTAGACAATTTAGATGATACTAAATATAAAAATATTAATGATGTACTTGTAGTTAAAAAGAAAAATTTATTTAAAATAGTTGTACCTTTTTCTCTTAGGAGAAAAGTTTTGCAAACAGCTCATGAACAAGTTGGACATCCAGGCACTCAAAAAATGATAAATTTAATTACTCCTCAGTATTATTGGCCCCATATTACTAAAGATATTGCACTTTTTGTTAAACATTGTGATATTTGTCAATTAAATAAAAAGAAAAAGCAAAAAAGATTTGGCCTTTTACAGGCTGTGCCTCCCACAGATCGTCCTTTTGAATGTCTTTCTGTCGATACTGTTTGTGGATTTAACTATTATAATTCAACTAAAAAATTTCTTCATATAGTAATTGATCATGCAACTAGATATGTTTGGGCCTTTCCTTCCAAAAATGAAAATTCTCAAACTTATATTAATATATTAAAGCAAGTTTTCCAAATTCAGGTTCCTTCCAAATTATTAACTGATAGAAATGGTGCTTTTACCTCATCTAAATTTAAACATTTCCTCAGAAATTACAGTGTCAAGCATCTGTTAACATCTTCACATCATCCACAAACTAATGGGAAATGTGAAAGAGTTAACCAATCAATAGTAACTAAATTAAAGTGTAAGGTCAATTCTTCTCCTACTAAAATTCCTTGGACTAAACTTTTAGAACAAGTAATCAATGAATATAATTTAACACCCCATTCAGTTACAAAATTTCCTCCTGCATATTTGTTATTTGGCACTTTACCTTATCCTCCTCCCTTAACTCAAAATCAATTCTATCCTCCAGTAGAAGAAGCCAGGAAATTAGCTAAAAATAATACAATAAAATATCATGATAAAAATAAAATAAGATATGATGCTAGATTTATAGATTCTCCATTCAAACCTGGTGACATTGTAATGTATGAGGAATTTAATTACCCCAATCGTAGAAAATTATCTCCAGTATTTTCAGGTCCATATGAAATAGTAACTAAAATTTCAGATGTAAATTATGAAATAACTAAACCAAATGCATTAACAAACAAAGCTACTGATATTGTCCACGTATCAAAATTAAGAACATATTACCCACCAGAAAAATTAAAATTAAGTCATGAATAATAATTTGAATTAAAAAAAAATCCTTTTATTTCCCATGTTTCTTTAACATAGTCCCCAATTTTGGTTGGCCCGTTGTCTCCACTCGTAAGAGTTAGTTTTTCTTTTCTTCATGATGATGTTGTGATAGGCGCCATCACAAAATACATTCAAATACTTCAGTCTTATTGAGAAGTGAGTATAGGGTCAACCTCACAACTAATTTCTATCTCTTTCTGTTTTTATCCTGGATATGTTGTTCTCCATTTGGAAATAAATATTCCTGGATGAGAGTAGAGAGAGAATAAGAATTATGTCCCCCTTCTTGATGTCCTAATTTTAGGTCATTAAGTTTCACCCACTACTAGAAATTGGTGGACAAGGTTTTACTATTCACCACTAATTGGCTAACTAGTGGGTTAAAGTTTTTCTTTTACA
The DNA here is from genome assembly GCA_026543865.1 of Argiope aurantia. Taxonomy (NCBI): domain Eukaryota; kingdom Metazoa; phylum Arthropoda; class Arachnida; order Araneae; family Araneidae; genus Argiope; species Argiope aurantia. Next base: position 44,879 of record JAPMOR010109878.1, read on the forward strand.
ATTAGACATTTTTATGTCATTTGTATTTGAATATTTATTTTATAAGAGTATTTTGAATATCATATTATTTTCAGATTCAAGTGTTATATACCAAAATTAGAACTGTGTTGATATATTACTATTATATAAATTCAATTTGTTATTCCAATATTTTACATTCAATCTGATCATTTTGATGAGCCTTCTACTATTCAAAGGAAACTGTATACAAACATTCTTTAGAGACATTCCTCATCAAATAGAGACAATCTTACAGATTGAGAGACAATAGACTGAGTTTCTGCAGAAAATCATTTGTACATTGCATATTTTAATATTATTATTTTTGGTGTTGTTGAATATTTATCCAATGTTTTCACAGATATCACATTATCTTTTTGTGTGTTACATAATCTTGTTCAAAATGATTTTTATATTATTGTGAAGGTAAGGGAAACTCGGATATCACTTTTAATATGCTTTTAAATTACTATAGTTTCTTGACCACCACTGTAAGGTAAGGCTGTGTGTCGAGGGCCCCGACATACTTCCGTGTCTTGCAGTGGGGGGAAAATTGTAATATTTTAACTCTAATTTCAATTTAATTAATTTTCTAGATTTTATCTTAACTTAGCCCATAGTAACTTTATTCTAAAATATTCTCTTATTTCATGATCCAATTCCACTGTCTCTACTTAATTAATTCAAGAGAAGCTTTGTTAAATTACTGACTCAGCTAAAAGTCGAACTTTCCCACGCTCGGCGTGAAGGGGTAAAAAACTGTCCAGTAAGCACATTCTTTTTAAAAGATCCCTGTGTTTCCCTTACATGTGATTGACATGCGTCAGAAATCCCTATCAGAATCTTATTAATATATTAGCGCTATGAAGAAATGTTTTCCCTATCAAAATCATAGGTTATATAAGACCAGGGATAAAATGTCCAAGAGCTTTTTCCTCATTCCTCTCTGTGTCGTCCTGTGTGCTCATCGCTTGTACATATGCCTGCTTCTTAAAAATGAAATAAAACGACGTCGCTAATAGCAAGTCTCTTCACTGTCTTCAAACTGCATTTCTGGTCCACAACAAATAATGTTACATATATATATATATGCAAATACAAATACATAATTATAGTGAATAGTGTAGAATATTTAAATATATGAATGGACTGAGCAGAAATCCTATTTGGTGATATGGTTAGAGTTTATTATGGCAGGAAAGTTCATTTTATTCTCTTCTGAAGTGGAATTTGTATTTGAAATTACTTCGCTCAATTATAAGTTTTCAAATGAAAAAGGGCAAATACAAAAACACAAAGATAGTGAGTGATGTAGAGTGCTTGAATAAATTGATAGGCTGAGGATAAATCATGTTATTATGACAAATTTATTAGGGCGAAAGTAATTATTTTCTAGTTTTTGAGGAGAAATCTGTGTTACTATTGTTATTTCCAAATTTAAGCTATGAAAACATTAAATTATTGGATTACTCAGAGATAATATAATCTATATACATAAAAGAGAAAATTCATGAAGTTTCGTAATAATTGTTAAAAACATAAATTCGACCAATTAAAAAATGTTTAAAAGTATTGGAATAATTATTATTAACATTTCTTATTTTATAGAATAAAAATATCGAAATTTAAATTTTTTTAATTATATGAATACATTTTCTATTCGATATGTCTTGTTTCTATTTAAAATACTATTACACAGCTCAAAAAAGGAAGGAATTTTTTTCTCAATATTAATCTAATGCAATAAATAAAAATTAAATTCCATTGAATTTATATGTAGCACTTCGAAGGCACTGAAAGAACATGATTGTTTATTCAAACGTCATTACAGATTTCATATATGTATTTTTTAGAAAACACGAAATTATTTTTAGATTAGGAATTTACTATTTGCTTTAAGTACTTCTAATTTTGTGGAAAACGTTTTTTGTGACCTATATCACAATGTTGTCGTTGTTGTTTATAATGGCACTTGCCATGGACAAGCTGTCTGACGAAGTCAGCGATTTTAAGCCAAAGGAGCGTCTCTTTTATAATAGCACCAACTAGGGCCAAGAGTACGTCTTAGCAACTCACGCATCACATTCTCTTGCACAACCCTTTTTTAGAAGGGGGCACATTCATACATCTCACGGATAGAACAGATGAAGAACAACCATGCCCGAACCGGGAACCCAGGAAGCCAGGCAGACGCACTACCCCTATGCCAGGATGCCGGCAATGTTGTCTTTAACGGAATCAATAAATAGTCAACTGAAAAAAGATGCATTACTAACAAACTGACGAATATCTTTGTCATCCCTCAAGACATAATTTAGTGATTTGTGAATTCATTCCAATTTACTAAAGATGTTTCTGGGCAATCAGGCGCTGGTGCGAATGCTGACCCAATACCTTACTGAATACGCTATCTGGACTCTCTCCTGGCTCTGGTCGTATATGTACAATAATGCGAGTCAAAGATTGTTATCCCAGCATTTTTTGTCAAAAGTTTAATTAACTATTGCTAGTTCAGTTAACTACATTGTGTAATCAGCCCCATTTGTCGCCTCCATCAGAAGAAAAATTTCGTTCCAAAATAATTTGCTTTGGTGTAATTCCTTTTACCTTTATATTATTATCTACTCATTTACCCTCATTTAGAATATTATTAAAGATATGTTTTTGTTTTTGTTTTTTGTATGAGAGGAGTTTGTGAATTAGATGTCCTCGAAATTTTGAAAAGCAATTTTTAACTAAAGTTTCTTATTTTCAAAACAACTTCTGAGAGAAGTAAACTCCTCTTCAGAATTAGCGACGCATTGATTAATATAGCATTTGATAATGTCGTTTAAAGTGAAATTCTTTGAAACATTTCTACTTGCGGCCTTCAACTTTCCATTGCAGATTTCTCCTTTTGAAAAGATAAATTGATTTTTCTCCCATTTATTGTCACATTTTCAGGTACCCTCTGACAGATTAAACAGATGACTGCTCAAAACTTTTCTGAAGCCATTCAAAATTAGGATAGTCAAAATAAATAGTATTAGCAACTAAAGTAATAATAATTAATTACTCGCGATAAATCTGAATCTCACGCAAGCTCAATAGTTTTATTTAATCTTTCTAAACTGCTAACCGGCTGGGAATTTTGAAATAATTTGCTGTGGAATGTTAAATTTTATTTCTCCCAAAAATTCTAAGTGGTGTTGGTTACGAATATGGATTGCAACATAGGTAACTGTTTTCCTTATTTTCCATTTCGTTATATTTTGTTGGAACCATAATGGACATACCATAGCAGATCAAAATTTAAATTTCAAGGTGTGTTTAAAAAAATTATTTTATCTGTAAGAGTGACAGAATATCAAACTATAAGTGAATTTTGTAAATCTCACAAATATAATTATTTACATTGAAACCAATTTTTGTTATAATTCCTGAAATTCATGAAGAATTTAAATATGTTTTCTTAAAATCCGTTTATCGATATCTAAAATGCTGCAAAACTGTTTCCAGTCCTTTTGTCAAGGAACAGCAATAAATTCATTAATGAGATTATTAATTACATATTTTAAATGTATTTTTCCACTAAAGCTCAGTCGATAGAAGAAAAAAAACCACAACGTAAAATTCTTTTTCGAAATCAATGAAATACTAAATACAACAACTTTCCATAAAAGATTTCATCGTAAAACAAATTTCAGAAAAGATTTTAGATTCATCTTGATATAATTTTCCTCCTTGTGTGAAGATAATAGAATTTAAATTTTAGAAATATAGTTTAATATAATTTCAATTCTCATCTTACAAATAGAATTATTTATAACGAAAAAAAGTTTTGTTGTATTTTCTGAAATTCATTAAGAAATTAAATAGGTTTTCCTAAAATCCATATATCGATATTTGTATTGTTGCGAAACTGTTGACATTCCTTGTCAGGGAGCGGATATGAATTCATTAATGATATTATTAATTACATATTTCAAATGTATCTTTCGATTAGCGCTCAGTCGATAGAAATAAAAACTTTTCAAAAATAAAATTCCTTTCCGAAATCAATGAAAGACTAAATACAACAACTTTCCATAAAAAAATTCATCTGTAAAACAAAGTTCAGAAAAGATTTTCCTTTTATTTTGGTATAATTTTCCTTATTGTAAGAAGATAAATGCATTTACTTCTCTTATTTATTATCAAATTGATATCTGACAATTCTAACTTAAAAGTCTTCTTGTGTTATTTTTAAAAAATTAGAAAAGTCAAAGGAAACCAAAGAATTTGGTTTGGTTTAGTTATATTAACGTCCCGTTTAAAAGCAACACTAGGTCCATTTTTGGACGAACTTCCTAATTTTGAAACACGATCAGATGACGAGGATAACACCTGAACTAGCACCCCTTTTTTTCCTAACTTTCATAACATACCAGTCGGAAAACATAATGCTCCGACGAATTTAACATGCACCAGATCCGCTTACACGACGATTCTTCGGTGGAATCGGGTCTCGGACCTTAAATCCTCCGGTTCCGAAATCTTAGTAAACGAAGGGAAGGAAAGATCGTTACTTTCCTTATGTGCAAAGAAAAGCTATCTAAAAATTTGCAACAGAGACTGTTAATTGTGGATGATTAATCACAATTTACAATTAATTTGCAATCTTAAACTCATCTTTCCTGTAACTTCAGAATAGAGACAGTTAAAATCATAAAAATGGTGTCTAGCTATATTGAAGATTTGATTCGTTCATCGATGGTACTTCTTATAACCCCATTGAAAAGTAAATTAAACTGGGTGTATTAATGTTTTATGAGTACGAGCAAATTTTTAGAAGAAATTTTAGAGGCGGAAAATTATATTTGAGCTCTAATTTCAACTATTTTTAACTTGATCTGCATTGTCACATTTAAATAAATAAAAAAAACTTCCGAATTTAACTTCTTACCTTACTCTGTTATTGTTTAAAGGTACGTTGATAAAGTTTAATAACTTGAATAAAATTAAAATAGAACAGCACAAAATGTTATTGTCAAAATTATACAAAAAAATGGCCAGCTTTTGAAAATTTCAGTAGTTACATGTATTTTAATTACTAGTTAATCGTAATTATTTATTTAAATATTTAATTATGGCAATACATATTATGCTAAATATTTATTTTGTAGTCAATGTGAAATTATGCGATCATTAAAGTCATTATTTAAGGTAACTTAAAATTGTAATATTTGATTATTTTTGCCTAAGGATTAAAAAGATTTTGAAAACGTTAATTTTCATGATATGGAAACTAGTTTTTACTTCCAGCTTGTAAGAAGATTTTTGTATTTCAAAAAATCCAAATTAGAAATATTTTTAAATTATATTAATTTGCATTATCACTTGCAAATTGTTCACTTCCTATGTGTTTGGGTCATTGAGACAGAGACACATTCCTATGTGTTATGACATAGAATACCGACCTGATTATTAGTTTCATTCCCTTACATCATGTGCTGATAATCATAGACAAACAATGTTTGGCTTATCATATTACATTTATAAGGTATTTCTTTATAACATTATATAATAAATTATTAATATGCGATTATTTATTTATAGCCATTTCTCTATTTCTTATAATGTAATTTGTGAATCATCTTCATCTTCATCCTTCCCTCTTCATTATCATCTGTCTCATCTTTGATTATTTCGATACTATGAGGAAAAGGCATGAAAAAAACATTTTTTTTAATTCATCCAAGCTTTAACTTTCTTATCATTAAATAACTACTTTTTTTTATCTCAATATATAAGCATAAATATAGACCTTCGAAAGTGTCGTTAATTTGGCATCGCTGGTTTAATTGTTACTCTCAACGAGAAATTTTACTGTAAATACGACATGGCATGTTACCAAGTAACAATTTGTAACCATTAACTAGGGACGTACGTGCGGTCTGTGAGACCGCTAGCGATGGATTTTCTTTCACCCCTATTCTATTTTTAGCACAATTGAATGGATTGATCCTGTAACCTCCTGTTTTATGACCTTCAATGCACGTTCTCTTTTTCACCCGATTTCAGCGGATGCTTTTTAAAATAATTCAGTTATTTCTTTAAGCGCAGTCTCTAAGACCGCATCTCCCTGTTAGTGTCCCAGTGATAAACAAGGCTTAGCAGATGACGCTTAAACTTGGGCCCCGAAATATCATCCAATTTATTGATCCTATTATGAAGCAGTGCTCCACACACTTTTAAATGAAGCTGAAAGTGATTTTAATGATAAGAATAATTGCACAGAAGAGCTTTTCAATGAAAGTTTGCATTCAACTGATTTTGATATGTATGTTAAAAACATAATTAATTTGTCTAGTGATAGCATATTTTGAAAAATTTATAAAATATATTAATATACCGAGAGATATATTTGCAGAATTTATAGGTTGATTTTTATACTAGTTCTTAACCTGTATGTTTAAAATGCTCTAGAAAACCGTGCTATGAAAGTCACACAAGTCGATAAAAAAAGGGCCAATTTTACCCATTGTCAATTTTTTTTTATTTTTCATATAATTGTTGAATTTTACATTATATTGTCTTCTATATACTTTCATATACTGTAAAAATAAATATGATTTAAAAAGTAAAAAGTAAAGTATTTATTCAAGAATATTATTTATTGCAACATGTAATTTGAAAAGAAAATGCATGTTCCAACGCATTTACTTTTTTCAATGATAATATATTTTGAAAAAATTCTAAAACATATCTATATATCAAGAAAAACATCTGCAAAATACATTGGCAGTTTCTCATACTAATACATTCATTAGAAAATTTAATTTCAATATAAATGAAATGCGGTCTCGTAGACCGCACCTCCTCAGTTAAGTCCTAAAATTTCACCTCCCCAGTTAAGTGTTAAACTTCTCTGGCACTCATACCCGAGAATGTAGCTCCTAGCTAAAAGTGTGTGTGTATGAAACACTTTCATCTTCATAATTTCTAATCTATTTCATATGTAGAGGGGGAATATGGGCTTTCATTTCAAGCATAGTGGTTAACTGAGCCATGCAAGTCGTATTAGAGCATATTAACTTCCATTAAGGCGACCGAGAATCTTATTAAAAAGAAGAGTTTCAGCGCTTACGAAATTTTAGAACTTATTTATGACTGTTACGAAAAGATCTTCCCAAAGGTTTTAATACTCTTACAAAGGCAGGTTGAAGTTATCTTCATTTTGGTTGTACGGTATTTTCATGAATTTAGTGTTGCAGATTAGCAAAGATTATAGATATCTTTTGAGATAACTTCCATGAGCACTATTGCAAAATAACAAATTTTACACAGTTTGAAAATTTTTAAACTTAGTTTTTTTTATTGATACAGATTTAAAAGCTGCGTAATTTTTTTAACTCAGAAAATTTTTAAAAATTATTTTTTTCAACAACAGATTATATTGTTGCCTTGAAATTTAAATTGATTTCGGTGTTTCATCAAAGATTTGATCGAGAGATTTTCTTCCATTGCTTACAGCTAAAGAAGAAAAATTCTCTTTAATATTAAAGAGACGTGTCTCTATTAAAAATAAAGGTGTGTGTGTGTGCGAGCGTTCACGCTTTTCATCAAATACTATACAGGAATAGAGCGTTTTGAATAGAGAGCAATTGGAGTTTATAAAAATGTTTCAGCAAAATATTAAGAACCGTAACGTTTAAAGCAAGAAGAACATATAATTTCATTTATAATTCGCGTTATGACATTTAATACATAATTCATTAAAAAATAAAAATTACACGTATTTATTTATTTTTATTTTTAGAAGCAACAGACAGTTTGTTTTGTATATCTACAAGCAATAAAAATCAATGCATGACAGCATTCATTTGTCTATTGATGCTGAACAGAACAATCTATCGGGCTCCAGCTATTAAACATATTTTCGAGAAACCTAATAGGAAATTATTTATTTTGAAAAATTAATTATAATTTTATCGTATTAAAATTAACCGAATTTTTTTAATTTTTCTGAGATGACAACATGCTATCGTATAAACAACGATACAATTACTAACCTTAAATTTTACAAAACTGCCTTTCCAACATTATCTGTTTGGCCTCCATTCAATTTTTTTCCTAATTTTTAAGAATTTTTACAAATAAATTTTAATAATTAATTGTAACAATGGCTTTCGTTATTGCAATAAAAAAATCTTTTTTTTTCTTAGTGAAATCATTCAATGACATCTATTTTCATTGTTAAAGTTATGAAAAGAAAAAACAATCTAGCATTTTGTTATTTATTCTGGAAATGTTCGGCGTTTTTTCTAAAAAGGGCGATTTTGAATTACATTTTTTATTCTATTTGAAGTAATTACTATTCAAAAAAAATTGCAGCAATAGCAATTGATATAAAGAGTTTCATAGTTTGTTCGTACCGGGAGACTTTTGTCTTTTCCCATTATATATCTTAATATTTTCATTTTTTCCAATTTCTTCAATTTTGTTCTTTACATTTTGTTTCTAATTGATTTTTCATTGTAACTGTAAATAATATTTCCCTTCAATATATTGCTTAGGCATATGATTTATGCATTACTTTATAAGTTTTAAGATGGTGTTTTGTTACAGCTGCATGCTGTTGATAGCTACGCTCTCTTTCTCTCTGCTTGTATATTCAAGTTGGTAATTTCAATGGCAGATCAAATTTTGGAAATTGGCATATGAGTATGAGAAACAACATCAATAATGTTCCGAAAATTGTATATTTTATTGTATGTATTAATATGTATATTTTATTGTGTGTATTAATATGTATATTAACTATCAAACAAATTTGAACCTTAATAAATAGAAACACAATAATTATTGAATAGAGTTATTTGATATTAAACATGCCCAATATTTTGAGCTATTAAACTGGTTGCCAAAGAAGAATACATAATTTTTTTTTAATTTCAAAACATTTGGCTATATTATAAATAAAATAAAATCATTTTCGAATTATCTTTGTGAGTAACATTTCATATGCAATATACGAAAAATGCCAAGATGAAATCATTGCAAATTTTTTCAATTAGATTAATGCTAACACAAAAATATATTTTACTAATTTTTTGGCTGAAAGGTTGGAATGTAGAAAATAAAATAAAACAAATTCTCTAATTAGCTTATAAATTGTATTAAATTTCAAAACAGCGAATATAGATTTGGAATCAAAGTTTCTTCGGATAAAATAAACACAAAAATACAAATTTCTCTGCGAAATAGAGAAGTATTGATCATGCAATAGCAGTCACGCAATTAAAAACGTAGAAGCTTTTCTGATCAAGGCATTTTAAACTTTTATTGCAAATTTCCTCTTCTGTAAAGTTAAATTGATTTTTCTTCAGATTTAGATTTAATTGGAAAATAACTTATGACAGATCAGAATTTAAAGTCTTTCGAATGCCTTTTCAAATTACGAAAATCAAAGGAAACAACGTTCCCATACTAATTAATCAGTCTCAATTTATTCGAAATTTCACACGAACCTTGCACAGTTTAATTAAATCGTATTCTTGGCGAAATTCCTTTTTTTTTCCACAAGAAGTATTACTTTTCTTTCTTTGATAAGCACTTAACTTTTTCTGAATTCACAGAATCAATTTTGTTTTACAAAACTATAAAATGGATTTCAGTTTAACTCGTGGATAGTTTCCATTTAGCTCAGTAAGAGATTAAATTAATTTTCTATGTTATTTTTTCTGGGAAGTTAACTGTAATCGAATTTTTATTTCAAATCAGAAAGGTGCTGTAAAATTAAATTTCTTAAATTCACATTTTCTGCTAATTTATATTGAGAAATGTGACACTAATGTAAGCCATTAAGAATAATTTATAAATGGCTAATGTTCAGAAAATATATATAAAATATTATAATTATATATCTCAAATATCAGAGAAATTGAACCTCATATAATAATTCTTACATTCTTATATCATAAAAAAAAGTATTTTCCTATTAACCTCTGTTAATTTTTTTTGAATAAATAGAAAAAAAATTGACATAATTTATTCGGTTATTTTTTACATGCCATTTAGGAATTGATATTTAATATATATATAAATCAAACAGAGGGTTTATTAACTATGATCATTTTCCAATATTTAATCGTATGTCGAAATTTTAGAATTAAGAAAAATTTTATAGGGAATTCTTTTACTAGACTTTAAAATCTTGGTAAACAAAAATAAGAAAATTTATTTAAATATTTTTATGGATATTTTCCAGTTAAATGTAATCAGATGAATTGTTTTTATTTGTCTTTAAGTGTACAGAATTGCTTAGTAAGGGATAAATTTTAAATTGACATTGTTGTTACATATCTATTTTTGCAGACTATTAATAAAAAATTTCTAAATCTGAAAGTGTTCAAAATTCCTTATTACATACCATGTAGACTATCTTGCAACTGTTGCTGCTGACCCAGTTACTTCAGGTGATCCATGCTGATGAACGAATTATAAATGATGCAAAGAATATTAAATTGGCTACCCGTATACAGATAGAGGTTAAATTGTGAATCTGAAATCTATCAAGTGGTAATTGGCGTACCTATAACCAAATAACGCATTATTGGCTTACTTCATTTTTCATCTATATATAATTTATGACCAAAAAAATCTGTTGTATATTTTTTTTTTCAAATTAAAATTCTTTGGAGAAAACTTTTAAAGATGTCAATATAATAAGGATGGTTGAATTATCACATTAAGTTCTTAACTTTTGACATTCCAAGGAGGTTAAAGCAAACCTAATAAATTTAAACCTAGGTAAAAGACAGCGAACATGACCTCAGAGCCAAAACATACTAACTGTATGTTATACGTATGTAAAGAGATTCTCGGAAATAGATTAGTTTTAGAGAGAGATGTTTAATCTTTTGTCCCACATAGAATACAACTCTTCAGAGGATGCGTGCCTGCAACAAATAATCCTCTTGCTACAAAGACGGGACCACCACCGGAAATTGGTGATCTTAATTGTTTTAAGAATAAGAGCAACAGATACATAGTTTTACTAATTACCAGGCCATTGACTAGAAAGGTTATATTATGATTAGTTTAAATCTACTCCAGAAAACTATGAACTCAGTCTTGTTCTATAACTTATGCTCCATACTCTAACCAGATGTATTCTCGTCTTTTCGAATTTCATATATGTTGTTGCTGCTTATCCCCCTTGGATTGAACTCTAATTCAAATCAAGTTAAGAGATCGGGGAAAGAGAGGTGTAGTAGCTTCTGAGGGTAGCACCCAAAAACCGAAATCTGACTTTAGGGGGGGGGGCTCTTTTACACCCTTCATAGATAGAACACAGGGTAAAGAACGATCTTGACCGAACCAGGACTCGAACCCGGAATGCCCAGATCACGGGGAAGACGCGTTACTCCTAAGCTAAGACGCCGAAGAATTCCCTGCATACTTATATAATGCAAAGTATATTCTGTAGTTTCGTTAAGCTACTGTAAAAAAATTTGAGCAGCGAGGGAAACTTCTATGTATAAAACGTTTATGTATAAAACGAATATACACAAAATATGCTTTAGATGTTCTTCGAAAAGACAATCTACCCAATGAGTTTAAATGCTTTTTGCTTACTTGTTTTTTTTTTATAAATGTTATTTCAATGCGATATAGACATCATTTCTAGAATGTAAGATATAGGATCTTCTTATACTAAAACAAGACTTTCATTAAACCGTGGAGAAACTGATTGTACTAGTCGATTTTTTTTTATAATTAACGATTGTTTCTTTTTTTGCGTAGAAATATTTTATTTTTTTTTAATTTATTGAATTAATATAAACTTTTGAAAAAGTTTGGTTTCTTGTGTATTCAATATTTCTTGTCTATCATATTGTGTACAAAATCCATCTAAAAAAATCATTTTCCCTACGTGTCCATATAAAGACGATCCTTTAAAACTGCGAATTGATAAGTGAATGAAATTATGTATAACAATTTATCATTAGAATTTTAAATCCGTGTCGAATTTTAGATCTACTCAATAGAAAAGAAGATATCAAATAACAATATTCAGTTTTCATCATTGAATTATGAAGTACAAAATACATTATAATGAGATTCTGTACGAAAATATCGAGAGATAAACACTTCCGATATTTTTTTCATGATATTCTTAATTTTTTAGCACGATTTCCTTATCTGTTGAGAATTTTATGTGAAATTAGAGCTGAAATCTAGTTTAGTGTACACATCAAGGATGAAAGCAATGATACGTCGCCAATCATGATGACTGACTAAATAAACGATACTGTAAAACAGTTATTGTCAGCCTTCATGGTTTTTAATTTTGGTGACTTCGCAATTTTGGCATCATTGGGGAATCTTATGGGAAATTAGAGCTGAAATCTAGTTTAGTGTACACATCAAGGATGCAAGCAATGCCACGTCGCCAATCATGATGATTGACTAAATAAACGATATTGTAAAATAGTTATTGTCAGCCTTCATAGTTTTTAATTTTGGTGACTTCGCAATTTTGGCATCATTGGGGAATCGAAGGGACTCCTTAAACTAAATTTCAACCAAAATATATTGTATTCTCCATTTGTCATAATGGCGTGCCATTGAATAATAAAAACAACTTAGTCGGCTTATAATGCTTAACACCTTGTTGAAAGGCAACCGGGAAGGCATATTGAAACTGGAGCCCTCTTTAAAATAGAATCAATAATGATAGTGACATTTCCTGCGTGAGGTTTACTAAGTGCTTCCATTGTCTTTTTTTTAATTATTAAGAATGGGAAAAATCATGATGGTAGTCAATAGGTAGATATAAAATTATATGACAAAATCTTATTAATATCGAATCAAATAAAAACAGTAGAAAAATTTGACTTAAAATGTTAGTTTAGCCCCTGTAACTACTTTATTAATAGCCTTATAGTCAATGATTTTTCACCCACCATAGGTAATGAAATCCTAACGTTGGTTTAATAATATGCCTGCATAATTCAATCAAATACAAAATCATTTCTAGCATTCATATTCCACAAAGAATGCAACTGTAGATATAAAAATAAAGCAGAATTGGGAAAACGTTTCATTTCCTCGAAGGCAAAATGAAGGGAAAAAACATTTAATTAAATCATTGATTCCAAAGGAATTCGATAAGGAATGTTTGGGACTCATCGATTACGAAACACCTGATGAAGCGAAGAATCTTCAAAAAACAGGAACTGTTATTATGAAATTCCTACAGATTTCGATCCATCACAGAATTATTTGATTTTGAGAAACTATGTTCGTCTTGTACAATTGGATTGGGAATATTATATTAAAAAGATGAAAAGAACATATGGATTTCAGAAGAATGCATCAAAAAAAAAACATTTTATTCACCTATTGATTAATTCGACTTCCGAATCTAATTTAATTATTTATTTCTGCAATAATAAAGAATGGTAATAAGATTTATTTTGTATTTTTAAAATGTAAAGGTATGACTTTATAAATACAACTTTGGGTTGAATAGCTAAAGTAGGATTATATTATTGGGGGTGGAGGAGCTGTATATCGAAATTTCTGTCCATTTTAAAATGTGATAAAAATACACAAAATGCATATTCTTTCATTAAAGAAGTTCTTAATAGCATTTGAATGGATCAATAATCTTTGTGATACAGAATGGCATAATACTGTTACAAATATGATATCTTGCTTTCCTATACATTTTGTATCCTAATGAAAAAGATAGTTTCGCTGATATAATAATGGCTAGTAATAAATGCCGAGTCAATGACAACCTGTCTTGGCGAAAGTCTTGGTGTACATTTGGTAAGTAATTTGACAACTATGGGACAAAAATGATGTATAGATAGAATATTTCAGAATCTTGGTAATAAATTTATTAGAATACGAAGTTTCACGTTTTTTCTAGAACATTGGATACTCTGTCACGCTAGCAATAAAAGCAGAGTCACGCAGATGAGAGGAGTCAAGTCGTGAGAAAATGGTTGGGTCGAGTACAATCTCTCCTTGGTCACCTCCTCCGATCTCAGTCTCTTGTGCGAGTTAAAAATTAACTAGTGAAAAATTTAACTTCTTTGCATTTGAGATGAGAATTCCTCAAAAATAACTATCAATAAAACAAATAAAATAAAAAATAACAATCAAGAGAACAGGCATATGTTTCAACTCATTGTGTGAATATTACAGAAAGAATCAAACGTAAATATACTACACACAGCATCTGTGGAATAACATATGCTGATAATATGCTTCAATTCTTATTTTTCATTCCCCAGAATTAATCTACAGCCCACGCCTCAATCTATACGATTTCCTTTATTAAAGTTTTTATTTCCTTTATTAATAGAAAGAAATTAGTAATTTTTTTAAAAATGCGAAGATTATTATTAAAGTACTGTCTTTCCGTATGATGTATAAAATACGCGATAAAAAAGACTTACCATCTAGCTAATAAAGATATGTCTGAATGTGAAAATGTATTTCGAGCAGCATCAGAAATCTAATGGTCATGACAGCAGTAACAAAACATTGTTACGTGCATATTGTAAGTAATATATACGTATATAACGTATATAACATAAATATGTTGTATTACGTAATTATAAAAAATGTATATGTATACGTATACGTTACATATTGAAAGCAATATAGATTTTTACCGCTATATATGCGAGTAACATTGTTCAGTGATTCCTTTTCAAGGTTTGCGATATGAAGGAAATACTGAGAGAAGTGCAGTACCAATTTCAGCTCACGTACACGCTCGATAGTTCATAAAGGTAAGGAGATTCAGTCTCAAGCGCAGTATTATCCTTTCAGAGCCTATTGAAGTAGAATTTAATATACAGGGTGATCAAGAAATAACTGGAGGTGTTCGGAGCCCTGTAGCGTGTTATGTACTGGACGAAATATAACAAAATTTGGCCACCATACACATTAAAGTATGCGGTTTTGATTTATCAAGAAAAAAAATTAGTACTAAAATTCGACGATAGAGGAATTCCTGGAGCTGCAAACGAAATCTTTATTATTTAATTTGTTTATACGGGTACTTTGTGACATAACATCGAAGTTAAACGAAGGGTTGCGGAAATTTATGGCATTCTGAAAGAATTCGCCCGTCGATTGCGTTGTCACTATGTGAACGCGCCTTATAAGTCAAGCAGTTTTATCAGCGGTATGAAAATGCCAGTGTTGCTCTTCGTTAATACCGGCGGTTAAAGCAGTTACATATAGGTCCGATGACCATAACTTACGAAGAATGGTTTAAAGATTTGAAACAACGGGAAATCTTGGTGTGGAACCAGGCAGGAACAAGTTGAAAAAGTTGCAACTCCGTTATGGATCAGGCGATGGCTAATAGGTAGTTTATCAGCAGTGCACGTTCAATATGACGGAAAACAGATACCCCGTTCTCGACGATGCAGAAGATATTGCGTAAAATCCTGAAATTTTATCCGTATAAGATAACACTCATTAATTGATGACACTGATCTGAATCTCGGCAATTTCTGGTTGTGAGGTGGTTCTGGTTCACTTGAAAGGCGTTCTATATCAAGGACATGTTCCTGACATCCCTACTTTAAAAGATCAAATAACGTTACAAGTCAGACAAATAAATGCAGTTATATTGTGAGCCACCTTCGAAAACCTCATGTACAACAACCAATTATTTTAACATCAAGTTGATGGTCACCTAGAGCCCAATTTGTAAGTTGTTATAATAAATGTTTTTCATTGGTATTTGGTGTGTTGCTATTTTCTGTTTCCATTGTCAGTTGTGTCTTCTTTTTCCACATATTTTGCGCTTGCAGCGCCAGGATTTCCACTATCGGTATTTTGGTACTATTTTTATTTTTTTTTGATAAATCAAAACCGCATACTTTAATGTTTATGGCGGCCAAATTTGTTATATTTTGTCCAGTACATAACACTCTACAGGGCTCCGAACACCTCCTGTTATTTCTTGATCACCCTGTACTTTTCTGCTTCAGAAAAATCTTCCACGAATCTGTAGTTTGTATGAAAAATAATTAAATAAAAATAATGTTTACTGACAAATAATAATTAATTAAAAAAAATTTTATCACATAATCTTGTAAATAAATATGAAATTAATATCTCAACATGTGTTTTTTGTTTAACCGTATAGATTCTTGATACTTTAATATTCATATGTTGATGAATAAATTTTCAAACCAGTGTAAAAATGAAAATGGTTAATTTTAATTAAAAACCAGTGGGAGAATTCTCCCAAACACTTTCTTGCATACTCTCTAATAAAAACTTTCATACTAGAGAACACCTTGAATGTCATTGGCGTACAATATTTACGAAATATTAACTTCTGGGATGAATTTAGCATTTTTAATAATTCATCATGTCATCCTTGGCGTTATTTGGCGATTAATCCCTGGCATGAGTTAATAGTATCCAATTCCGAAATTGCGTTCTAGACACGTTTTCTTCAACCGATTGAAACAAAAATTTGACACAAAACTACACTTATAGCCACAAAATTCCATACCAAATTTGATATTTTTAAGTCTTTGAATTATCGCGTTTACATGTTTCTGAAAATACAGACAGATAGTCAACCCCTGGTTGGTTTTGGCTCAAGCTTTGACAGGCGTCTACACTATAAATGTAAAATTGATGTACCAAATCTTATCAATCTAGCTCTCTTCGTATTGCAATTATCTCGTTTAATTATGTTTGAACAGCCGGCAAACAAATTTCCACTGAACAGATTTTACTTAAAATTTGATAGAAATTGCAAATTTTGTAAAGACCATTTACCAAATTTCTTCACCCTAGATCAAAGCGTTTCTGAATTATCTTTGTCACAGACAGACAAAAGACATTTTCCAAAAATGTGTTTTTCGGTCAGAGAGATCTAAAACGTGGAGAGTCGTCAAAATCTCGAGTTCAATTTTTTTTTAATGATTACTGTATTTTCTTTAAAGAAAGTAATTAATAATTGCTTATTTGCAAATGCCTTTGCTGTTGTTGTTAACTCTTTTGGATCTCAAGTAAAAATCATCTTGTTTGTTTTTTTTTATTTAACAATTAAATCTTCAAAATTAAAAAAAATTAAAATTTAAGATAAACAAATGGCATTATTGCGTACTTCATGATAGATTATAGCATCATCATGGATATATGCACAAATTGCCGCATTTCAAAAGTAACCTTTGCTTTGTATACTGCATAACATATTCTGAAACTTTCCTGCGCAAACAGATTCTCGAGAAAAAGTAATTTAATTGTTCTATTTGTTTCATTTCAAATTTCACATTCATCGCAGTAAAAAAGATTAGTCTTTACTTTTGAACTAACTTTTAACGAAAGAAGTTTCAATAAAATTAACTCGTAAAGTTTTTGTTTGATAAACTTTCAAAGTTTGTTGGGAAAAAACTTAATTAAAATGATGGGAAAGCTGGATGCTCAGATATTTTATCAAATTAAAGTCAATCTTAGGGAAATCTATCTCCGAGGTGAATAACGATTCTTGCTTCTAAACTTATTCAGGGATTTCTGAATTAATTTTATTAAATTCATCATTTTTTTCTTATTCACCCTCTTTTAAAGTCAATAAAAAGTACTCCTTTAAGTCAATAATATTATCTGATCGCTCTTAAATGTGTGTTCTCGAATGCCTCGAAGATAATTATTTTCGATCATGTTTTTCCATCCCAACGGGAGTCAACTAAGTTTTCAAATTAAATATTTCCTTTTATTTGTTTTCATCTTCTTTTAAAAACATTTCACTGAAACAAACTAGAAACGTCTTTATATACAACTTAAAGAATCGAGAAACTATCCATTTTTTTTTCGATCTATAAAATTTGAACTTTATTTCCATATAAAAAATTTTCTAAACATTTCTTTAAAAATAATTTCATTAAATGTTTTTAAAAATTCGGTCTTCTTGTAAACAACAATTCAGTCTTCTCGTTACAACAATATTTATCTGAGTAATGAAAAGATATACAAACTATCCATTTGAATAGAAGTTTCAAAAGAATTTTTTTATATTTAATACTGACAAATCTGGAAACTTTCTGGTCTTTTTCCATCATATTGATTAATAAAAAAATAAAATCCTTTTAGAGTTATCCTTCTTTTTACTTCTATATAATCGAAATTTAGGGGAACAATGGTAATCTTCAAAAACTCCGGTGTGTTAAATAAAGAAATATTAAGGTTGGCAAACTTCTAAACAAATCTGTTAAAAGTGATAAACATTAAAAAATAAATGTTTTCTTCAGTGTTTAATAAAAGTAAAAGAATACTCAAAAATTTAGATATTTAAAAAAGAGTCGTAAATGTTTGAGGCGCAGATAATTTTTTTTAAAATAAATTGAAATCGTAACATGTTTATAATGCTCTTTAAATTTCATTAATACTTAGGGGTGTTCTTATTATATTCGAACGGCTTCATGGCCTTTGCATATTGTTTTCTACACCTTACGCATTTTTTTTAACTTCATAATTTTTTTATCAAAAAAATTTTTTTATTTATTTTTAAATACACTATTAAAGGCTTTTCATTTTAGTTTTTCCTTTCTAGTATAAGAAATAATCAGATAGAATTCCTCTTTGGCACTATATGAAATCTCCAAGTTTCGGATATCCTTGAATCAAAAAAAAAAAACTTTAAAGCTAAATCTGTCTAATACAATACCTATTTTGAGCTAGGAAGGCAAAATTTGCTCTTAAGTCTTTTTTAACAAATTTGTAGGTTTCTATCAAATTTTGAAGAAAGTCTGTTTGTCTGGTTGTCAAAAAACTAGTGAACACTACTCAACGGAAAGGATTGAATAAATAAAATTTGATGCAACAAGTTAACTTACAAAATATAGATCTGTTTCAAATATAGTGTTACGAATCCGTAATGCTGCTTCCCAGCATAGTTGGTTCCATCATTGGAAAGAATGTTTTACAGTCATCTATATGGGACAGTCTGGGCGTCGTGTCAGGGGTCCCAGAGCTTGGCGACCATTTGGCGACTTGGCGACCAATTTGGCGACTTTGGCGCCAAAATAGATTATACCCGAAACTTCAAGAATTTTCCAGATGCGTCCAGTAGGAACCGAGATACTCCTCGAACGTTCCTGATTGGTTGAGAGGCTTCTAGCCCCGCCTCCTGAGACCTATAAAAGGGGCTGCAGCTGCCAGAGAAGTCAAGTCAGTAATCCGAGACAGAGTCGGAGAAGCGGAAGACGGAGTAGTCGGAAGCGACTGAGTCAAGCTAGTGCTGAACTGAGCTGTGCGCTACTGTCTGCAGTAGGTTCTGGTTGTATGCTGTTGTATGCTACACGTCTCGGGTGAAGATAATCGTCTTCTGTGCTGTATATAGTTGTCGCTTTTGTGCTGTCCTGTATGTCTTCGTGTAAATAAACGCCGTTGTTTTTATTCTACTGCTGATTGAGCGTTCTTTACACCATACAACTTCCACTATCCAAACGAACCCGGTAAAGAAGTTTCGTAACAATAGTTTCAAATCTCTCGAAGAGTTGACCATCTGTTAGTCTGTAATTTCGCATGCTTGTAAAGATAATTCAAAAACTAAATAACTGAAATGAATGAAATTTGTTATGTTATTTGGTTACTGAAACTAACGCCCTTTTTCGAATTTTGATTTCAATCTAGCGGCCCCCAAAATATATATTCTGTTCTTTTTAATAAATTACGAAAGAAAGCACAAAGCTCTGTCTTACGGGACTTTAAAATAGAATATACGGCGAGAGCAATCATGGTTCATTCAACCATCTCACTCAAATACCAAAATTTTATTTGAAGGGGAAAATTATAACAATTTTAATAGAAAATATGCGAGAAAGTTTAGTAGGGACTTACTTATTTTATATTTATATTTCCCTAATGTTTACTTTTTTTCTTATACTATTTCTTCAGCCATGAAAAAAAGGCATGAAGCATGTAAGCTTTACCTTTAAATGGAACAAGGTATACAAATCATTGTACCAACGCCCCCTTACCACTGTGCAAATGTTTGGTCGACTTTACGCCCATAATCTTAAAAACCTATAAAATTTAATTGTGAAATAAATTACCTTCTATTAATATTCTCTACTTTTTTTAATAAATATTCTAATCCGTGCATTATATAAATATAGAAAAAGAAGGGAAGACTAACACACTACTAGAACGCTAAATATTCTAATTCGAATATATAATCTTCGTACCCTAAAGTAAAAATTATTGAATTCTCATAAAATTCTTACTTTTTTAATTTTTATTTTTTATCAAAAATATTAATGTCCAAAAAAAGCTAGAATTTCCCTTAATTCCAATGGAAATACTAAACTAAAATATGAAACACATTTTAGTATATTTTAACTTTTAATGAAAGCTCAGAATATTCTTTTCGCGTTTTCATTATCTTTAATTTCGTTATAATATTGCTAGATTTTCCATAAAAGGTATCATTTCTCATCTTTTACTATTCTAATAAAAACACGCTTAAAAACAGTTTTCTTCCTATTTTCTGCCCTTTAATCTATCATATATTTCATAATTCAAGATTATAATTATTATAAATTTAAAAATTATTTATATTTCTCAAATGTAATTCTAGATGGCGCCACAAACAATTAAATAAATTTCTAGATAATTTAATATATCAGTTTACAATTAAAAGCTCCTAAATTATTAAAATACTCCTCTTCCAGCGAGATCCAATAATTGTAAAAAAAAAAATCAAAGCTCTGATATAAGAGGTAAAAGACTGAATAATGGATTATAAAATTCCA
Organism: Argiope aurantia; assembly: GCA_026543865.1. Taxonomy (NCBI): domain Eukaryota; kingdom Metazoa; phylum Arthropoda; class Arachnida; order Araneae; family Araneidae; genus Argiope; species Argiope aurantia. The sequence continues at coordinate 65,653 of JAPMOR010109878.1, forward strand.
GCTTTAGATACATGAAAGGTGCAAAGTTAAGCAAATATTTTTAAAAGTAGATTTTTAGGTAAGTCTGCTTCTTCAGGAAACTTGCATTATTTTAACTATTTTATAACGCAATTTTCATCTTACTTCACAGATACTTAAAAAGTACTATCTAAAGCGCATTTTCGGTATTAAGAAAAAACTCATAAATGTATTGCCTTGTAATGTTTACTAAAGATTAACTTACAACTGCTTAAAATAAAATAAGATTATTTAAGATAAACTTGCACTTACTTGCCGTACATTATTGCATCTTTTTCTCTACTAGTTTTGAGAGCTATCTGTTATATTATAATTATCTAACAGCTGAAAAAGTTATTCATATGTTTTATAATTAATAATCTTAAGGGATATTTTCTGTCTTGCTCTTGAACTATAAAATATAATGCAAAAATTGCCCTTTTAGCATTCAAAACTAATTAATGAATTACTTGTTAATCTTTTTTTGTCCATACATTCTTAGACATACGGAAGACGAAAAGATTGCTACATATAATTCACTCGTTACCTGTCATTTACTATTGTCCTTTAACTTAATTTCTCGAATAAATGAGTTTGTACTAACCTCAGGAACTAATTATAGAAGAAACGGAAACAAATCTTTTTAAAATTTGGCAACATACAGGAAGAAATTATTCTTATTTTTTATTTTCTGTCAGAAAAGAAAATTATTTTCAAAGTAGGCTTTGTTTGAATTGTTAAAAACTGCAATTTGCGTTTGAGTTGATAATTACCGTCGATAAAAAAAGAAAAGTGGCGGGAAAGAAGTGATGTAAAACGGTAATTACAACTCTTTTTCACCGATATTTTCTTCCGAACTAAGTTTTTATAAGTTACTGAAAATGCCAAAAAATTTTATCAGCATCAATTTTTTTCATTCTTTTTTTTTCTTCGGAAAATGAAGTATTTGAAATGCATCGTCAAGCTGCAAACGATTTAAAGATGAGTAAATAAGTAAAAAGTTCTTCAGCTTCTGAATAATAAAAAAGATAGAAAGAAAACAAAATGAAAATAATGATGTTTATAAAAAAATTTTATCTTTCAGCCAAAAATGATTTGGTTTTATTTAGTTATTGATGGTTGAATAAAGGTAATGAACAAAGTCGATAACTTTTCAAAAGACTTCAAATAATTTTGCATCAAAAATTATTTTTGATTCTTCACGCATATTATCGGCTTTTATTGCAATATTTATTTAAGACAATTTATAATAAAACTCAATAAAAAAGATATGTAAAAACACCACCTTATCGGTCTTTTATGCACTGTGTTTCTAATGTAAGCAAAAACAACAAGATATTTATAACAGAATCTGAAGTCTCGAACCCAAAAGTCGTCTACGATTGGAGGCTCTTTATTAATGAATTGAGTAAAAGAAAATATCTTTTAAAAAATGTATAATGCAGATATAATAGAATTTACACCTTCACTAGCATAATAGTGCATTTGTTATAATAACAAAAATGAAAGCAATACTCAGAATAACAAGTAATAAGATAACAAGTAGCAGGCGTATGAAGTCTTAATTAAGAATTTAAGTGCTCAAATGGCATGTTGTTCAAAAAAATATACTCTTCGTATACTCCTTTTTATGTATTCTTATTCTAAATTTGTGTTTTATCCAACTTTGTTATCAAAATAATTTTGATATTTCCTTTTGTTTCGCTTGATTCATTTACAAAGATCCCCATGTAACTCTTTGGAACTTAATGATTTGAAGATACTAACGCTATGACTTAATACCGAAGTTTATGTTTTATGTTGGAAGCGTCTTGCATGTGTTTAGGGATTTAAAGGGCAGAATTGAATTTTATGGAACATTAAGGTTAATAAAGAGCTCGTGCAGTTATTTATTTATGAGGAATTTTATAATTAAGGACAAATCTGGCTTGAAGTGATAACAGGGTCCGTATATATAAGGTGTATAAATGTTATTCCAACATTTTTTAAATTAGAAAAAGATGTTTGTTTGCCATAAAAACTAAAAAACAATTTTTTTCCAAAATATTTTCCGTCGGAAACATGAAAAATTTTCCAACTTTCTGGAAACAAAGTTTGGTTGGAGTACACGCAGAAAAGTCAATCCAATTATCAAACCCATTTTTGATATCTGAGTTGGAAAACTCCAGAAAGTCACTCTACACGCAACAAAGCAAATACTAGTCTGAAGGTGCAATATCTGGAAAAGATGGTGGATGGGGTAATACATCCCAGCGAAGTGAATCTAAATTCGACTTTTATTGATCTAATAACATGAGGGCAAGCATTATAGAGTTGGAAAACATTATCGAGCAGATAGATATTAAATGGATGCTAGATAAATAACGCTCGACAAGGGAAATCATTTCGTTATTTAGAGGCTTAAAGTTCTAGAATATTAATACAGATTTATGTTATGTTATAAGAAATTCTATAAAAAGTAAGAATTACGCCATATCTCTATCAGGAATAGAGATCCAAGATGTTTCTGGAATATTCCTGTATTGCCAAGGAGACTAAATAAACGGGAGCAGAGAAACACTTTAAAGTGTTTTGTTTATCGCAGAACAAGCTATTTTCTTGTTCTACTCTGAATGCTTATCTATTATTTAATTAGCGATTTGCTGCAAACTAATGTGTTGTTAATGTTCACAAGTTGTTTTTTAATATATTTTCACTGTATTTCTATCACATATATTCCATGTTTTCCGGAACATTCATAGAATAAAACATCACATTCAAGTCTAATGTTCAGTAGTAATGAAGTTCAATAGAAAAACGATCCAGTATGTTAGATTTGTTTTATCTTGCAGATACCGCAAGAAATCTTGTATATTAAGAGATTTTTTCATCAAATAAGGAATTTAACAGACATTAACTTTTTTTAAAAACTGAACGTAAAATACGAATCGAAATAAAAATCAGCGTATAATATAGCCATTCATTTAGAAAACGTTAATTTTATATCAAGCAACTGACCATTACATTTAATATTGATCAATGAATAAAAAGAATGTTTAATTCAACATTCCCAAACAATTTCCAAGTCATTTCTAAGAAAACTTCAAATGCTTTAGCAGTTTTGTATTAAGGATTACAAATTCAGCATTCAACGTAGAAATGAAATATAAATACGATTGTCTTTAAATATTTAAAGACAATAATCTATCAATGCACTTCACTAGTGTTTTTTGCAAATGAATTTAAATATTTAAAGTTAAAGAGAAAACTGCAGCAGCCTAATTTAATAACTTCTGTTTGCATTACCTTTTAAGTATAGTGATGCTTTCATATCTAATTTTCAAATGGAAGTTTATCTTGTGCGAACATGAATATTGTTAGACACTAGCGTGGTTACACATATTCGTTTTCTTCGCGAAAATGAATTAATTGAGGTTAACGTTAAAATCAGCGTAACTCTTGATAATTCAGATATTTTATTTTTATTTATTTATTTATTTTGCATAATTTAAGATTTTTCTTAAGATGTGCTCTTGATATCAAACGGAAAAGCAATAGAAATGCCAAATGAATTCGTGTTCGATTTAAAAATATGGCTTAAAAATCAAAGGTAAAAACATTTGATATGCACTTTCCTTAGCAACAATGAAAAGCATTATGAAAATTAAGCAAGAAAAAAAACTTTTTATATTGTCAAATTTGGGGGGGGGGGGGAATTACACTAAAACTAATTGAAATTACTAGAATAATATTTTTTTAATTTTAAATTATGTAAAAATTACTAATATTTTTGGAAAATGCAAAAATATTTCGGAAGTTATTGCGAGAAAATGCTAAAATGTCGCTTAGTTTTTAATTAAATAAAAGTCGAATTAAAGTTTCGAAGTACTTGCTCTAAGATATGCTTTCTTATTCACCAAAGTAACCCCGCCGCGGGATGGCACCTCGAAATGAGGATGAGATGTTTTCGGCATGGTGGTTGGATCTCGCCACCCTGGAGGGTACATAAATAGGTGGGGATCTGGCCTCCTCCCATCGATGACGGGACGCATTTCCTTAGGTAAGGGTTGTACCGTGACCGGTGATAGGACTCAACCATAGCTCCTGCCAGTGTTGCTGTTGCGGCGTTCCTGTCATTCAGTATTTATTATCCATGTGCCTTCGGGCGGGTCGAAGAGTCAGTGATATGACTTACTCATCAAAGTATAATAAATATAGTTCTTCTAAACTCTCCATTAAAAATAATAGAGATGAAATCTTGAGATCACTTTTTCTAACATTCATTGCTATTACCCTTTCTTTCCATAAGGTACTCAAATTTATCGAAACTGATAATTAAGTTTCAAATACATTGAAATAATAAACTTCCAAAAAAGAACCTGAAGAGGACAAAATTTAAAAATTATGATACATCAGGAATTGCATGATCAAATCAATTACTAGATTTTATCTTAATAAAATGAAATAATTAATTTAAATAAAAAAATTTAAAAATGATAAATTTTCATAAATTAGTAAGTTCAGATCTGCTGCTGAGAACATCAGCTAATGGGAGCATAAAAATGTGTCACATGACTTATAATGTAAGTATCCAGTTTTATTCAATTCAAAATCATTTACTGTATTTTGAAATAAAATTAATGTAATGCTTTCCTGAATGCAAATATGTATTTCACCTTGGAGATCTATAATTGAAAACCGAAATGCAGTTGCAATATTTTATGAAAATAACAATTTTCTTTTTTCATACAATCACTTTTATTCTAAACTTTTCAAACTCTGTTTTAATAGGGTTAATGATTCTTAAGCGAAAAAAATCGGTAATAATTTTTATTCTTTTTTTTTTTTTAGCTTTTTTCCAAGTTAATGAGTTTCTACCGACTGCTATTTTATACCTTAGGGAAACATTTTGTATCATTTTGATGTTTAAATCTTCTTTGGGAATATTTTGTTCCTGTTTTATATTCCAACCAGAAATTTATTTCAGCTCATTTTTAAAATAATTTATTTTCGGAAAGAGAAAAAAAATATATAAAAATCTTCTATAAGTATAAACGAGAGATTTTTAGAAGCTTTTAATTTTTTCAGGATGAATAAATAAATAGAAATTTCAAATGATTAAAATGTAGGAAAATTCTCTTGAGTATGTAAACGCTGCGAAAATATAATAAATTAAATAAGAGATTGAAAGTAAAGTTGAAGTTCCCCTGGTGTTTTCTTTAGGAGAAAACTCTTTATTTGTCTATCATCTTAACTAAGTTCCCTTAGTTACTGTGCAGTGAAAAAGAAAAGTTTTTTGACAAAATAAAAATCTGAACATTCTTAGTTTTCACGGCCTTATCCGGAGCCCACAGTTTTGAATTAGCTTAGTTCGGTTTAGTTACATTAACGTCCAGTTTTAAAGCAACGCTAGAACTGTTCTGAGACGTGCCTCGCAATTTTGAACCGCTGTCAGAAGACGAGGACGACACATGAACTGGTGCTCCGCCCTCTCCAAACGTGCACATCACACCAGTGTGAGGACTTTTGGCCCCGACAGTCCTATTAACACGGCGGTTCTTCGGTGGAATTGGGATTCGAACCTGAAACCTCCGCTTTCGAAGCGGAGAACTTACCATAAGGCCCCCGAAGCCCGCAGTTTTGCGTGAAGTAGCACTTTTAGAGAGAACGGGGTAATCAACACATATTAAGGAATATGCAAAAAAGTTCCAGGCTGCTGCTGCTGGTTTATTTTTCAGGTATTCCGTAATCATCATTATAAACAAGTAAAAAGTAAAGATTTTTACGTTCAAGGTTAGTATTGTTAATATTATTTATTTCTTGATTATTTGAACCACATCACATAAATTTACAAACTTACCTTTTTATAATGAGAAACTTTAAACACTTCTTAAAATAACTCTCATTAACCTTTTAACGTGCGAATTTATATAACATCTCAATCAAAAAGACACATATCATTTGAGATATTCCTTACTATTACAATCTATATAAAAGACCCCTAAGGCACATATGCAAACTCTGAACAATTTTTCTATTTCAGATTAATTCCTACTTTGGTTTAATTGCATATTTGTAAATTAAAATTATAGAACTCATAGAATAGCATTATTAAAATACTTATTGCAGGACACCCAATATTTTAAAAATTGTTACTCAATTTTCAGACACCAAATATATAGGGACCTCTTTCTTCCTCAGAGCATTGAATTTTTTCAGAGCGGAACAGTACATTATTTCAGAAAGAAATTTTAGTAATATAACTTTAAGAAATAAATGATGCATGGTTTCAAAATTCGTTTACACAAACAAGATGGTCAAAATTGAAATCCCTTTATTCTGAGGTCTCTATACAGAGAACTACTCAGTGTAAAGGCTCCAAAATTGTTGAACCTATTATTCAAGACATGCGGAAACGGATTGCATGAAAAACAATTAGTATAGAAACACCGATAGATGGCGCTGTACAACAAAAAAATATGTTAAAAACACAAATAATCACAGGGAAAAAAACATGCGATATGAAATTTTCTATTACTTTCTATTACTAATATGAAAATAAAGACAAAATGTGAAGAAACAAACTGACATTGTAACTGCAATTTCACAATGTAAACAAAAATTTGCATAAACCTTCGGTTTTGCAGCTACTGTTGTGTGCGTAAAGATGATAAAACTGGCAAAATATCCTTCTTATCAGTAATAGCTCTCACTCTACCCGAACGCGCTTTGCTTGTGAACTTGTTTTCTGAAAACAAAGAAACGCTGTAGCTGCACTTCGAGAGTTTCGTCGACTTGAGAACTTATGCAAAGGACCAGGAGGTATCTAAACATGCTCTATCTATGCTAGATGAATTGCTTCTACATATTGGACTCTGTGCACAGCAGTTTCTTCGGCTACATGTTACTAATGATAGAGTAATTAGTCGTGCGTTTCCAGCAACCTAACCATCTCGTTCTACACATCTTAATCCCTGTAATTTTTGGCTTGGGAATTTTGTTTATCGAGAACGTCTGGTAACCTTGGCAAATTTGAAAGGCACTGCATGTCAGAAGCATCTCAATCGACCAGTTACGATCCACAGTTGAACAAGTTGTCCACAGAATGCAGATTTGAAATCTGGAAGAAGCGATCCTTATTGTGCTGTTTTCCTTGCATCAGTAAAGTCCTTGTGATTGAATATTTGATACATTCGATTAAAATGTGTATTTTGCATCTTTTTCAGCACATTTTTGGCTGTAAAGCGCCACCTATAGGTGTTTCTGGGACTATTTTTTCCCCTGTAATTCGTTTCCCCATGTCTTGAATAGTATGTTCAACAATTTTGAAGTATTTACACAGAATAATTCGCTGTATAGAGAACTAGGAGTAGGGGTGTTTTAATTTTGACCACCTTGTATATATATATATATATATATATATCATTAGTATGTTGAAAAGACTCTTTCGTCATTTCGTTTCATTCGACATGAGTCGCTTGTTTGCAAATTGTGTAATTTTTATTGTATTGCTACCATGTGGTTTGATTGAGGTTTCAAACTTGTCATGTATTTTTGCAATATTGATTCAAATACATTCAAGAGTTCGTCATGGACAATAGTTAGCAACTTTAATGCGAAACGATGCATACTGAAAGCCATGCTCAATCATATTGATAGAGAAAATCGCAACTGAAATTTTGTTTAATTATATTGCGAACTCATTTTAAAGCTACGTGAAACATATTCTGAAATTATCCAAATAATTTTGTGCTTTGAATTAATCAGTGCGGCACTTAATTTTATATTTCTTTTCCAAACTTGCTCTCCAAACTGGTGAAAGAGAGACAAGCCCTAAATATGTTTTATCATCCGGGGAGCTGCATTCCGAGTCACAATATCAGATACTGAAGCAAAAACAACATATTACATCTTCAAACAGATATGGCAACTTTGAAAACTTAAAAGCAAAACACTTTAATAAATAAAAGTCTCCATTGTCGTATTAAGAAAACTATAAATAATTTAAAATTTATCAAGCGGTAATGTTTTTTTCCTCTGGAGAACGAGGTCTCCATTCCTGATGCTGACCACTTGGGCCCCAGAGATTCTAGAAACTCGTGCGCTTTTTATTACATATATAAATTGATAAATACAACCATTTAAGTGGTAAAAAAAATATTTAACTTTTAAGTGCATTGAAATAAAATTAATAATACGAGCTACCCAATTATCATTGCTAAAAATATTTGCCTAATTTTATAAATATATTTTTATTTATGAGAAAAGGAAAGTTATGAAAGGAGTGTCCGTTATCAGTAAAAGAAAGAACCAAATGAGAATCCCAGACAAAAGAACTTTGCTGCATAGACAGAAAAACAGATTTATATTTCTTATATAATCAGGAATCTATTTTATTATCTCGGAAAATTAAATAAATTAAATATTTTTCATCAGTTTTACTGATTTTGATGGCACAACTAATCTCAAAAAGGAAATTTAATGTTTTCTGAGTTCTGTTAATTTCATCTCTGGATAAAATATCCTTAAATTTGTCGTAATACTCTAAATTTGTGTCTGAAATTATAGTTTCTATTGTGAAGAATGTTTCATAATGAATACATTTTGAATGATCGATATGAAATTTTTCTACATCTTGCGCAATATTAGAAACCAGAACTAAATATTTAAAGTACAAATTTTTCCACGTATAATAGAAACTAAAATAGTATCTAATACTTCCAATATTTACCATTTCTTCTTAGTTGAAAACCAGTGGCAGTGGTCACCCCAAAACGTTCTCGCATACTCTCGAATAAACTTGTCGTTCCAGAGAACGCCTTAGATAACATTGGCGTACAATAGTTACGAAATATTTTTGGCTTGAATTTAGCATTTTTACTGAATCTATCGTGCCATCCTTGGCGAGTAATTTGGCTATTAAACTCTGGCATGCAGATAATACTATTCTAAAATCGAATTTGTGTTTTAGATATATTTTTCTCAACTTATTGAAATCAAAAGTTGACAAAAACTGCACTTATCTAAGCAAAATCCCATATCAAATTTGATAAATTTAAGTCATTGAGTTTTGGAGTTATCGCGTTTACATGCTGCTGAAAATATAGATCGACAGACAGTCAATCCGTTGTTGGATTTGGCACAACATTTGATAGAAATCTACAAATTTGGTGTAAAGATCGTATACCAAATTTTCTAATTCTAACTGAAAGCGTTTTTGAATATTTTTGTCACAGACAGACGGGCAGATGGGCATTCTCTAAAAATATGTTTTTCAAACTCAGGAAAGTCTAAAACATGGAGTTTCGACAAAATTTCTTCGTATTTTTTAACGATCACTATACTTTCTCTAAACTACGTATACTAGAAAATAATAAGATGGCGGCTCGAGTTATAGCTGCAATCTTTACAAGGATCGCAGATTTCAATTATAATTAAAATGAACTTTCTTAATCACTTAAATCAAGGTTCCCAATTTTTAAACACTGCCCTCTTACATTTAGAAACACACTTCCCTTTAGCAACTTACTTCGGCCTAGACACAATAATCTATTTAGAGAAAAAGCACATGCTCATATCAGAAAATGTTTTATTTTGCCTAGAAGAAAGTTTTATTGAGAAAAAGCCTTTATCATTAACTATAATCAATTTTTAAAAAGTAGAATGATAAACTGCTTCTAAATTACTAAGCATGCAAGTTGAATTGAAAATTCATAGCGCAAAACGGAGCTTCTGAGGTGATAGGAGTCTCTTATTTTGCAGTTTTTGTTGTTTTAATAAAGAATTTAAACTCGCATCATATATTTTTAATTGCGAAAAGATGCATATACAAAGTGTGCTGTAATTCTAATGTATAAAACAAAGTTAATAAGAAAGCTCTATTATGAAAAAATTTCTATATTTGTTTTATTGTGTAATTTATTTTCCTTTGTAGTAAATACCAAGTTTCTTCAAGGTGCTGCAAATGGTTTTTCTTCAAGTGCCCTTCAAAGGCTTTAACCCCTTACGCATCTCACGGGCATCGAAATGTTACATTTTTAATATTTAAATCTGAAATTACGCGAAAGTTTTGAGTCATTTAAAAACCAAAATCACTTGGTAAAGTTTTGATGTCTCTTATATCCTTTATTTTATATTACAGGGATTGTCGTCTACTTAGGAAGTTAAATAAATTAGGAGGTGAACTGGTTAATTATGACCACCCTGTATATTCAAAATCTTAAGGCGACACAGGGTTTCGGAATCCCTAAAGTAAAGGATGGATCTATACAGAAAGTAATTGGTAAACGAGTTTCAAAGAGAAATATCTAATTGTTAAAAGAGTTGCGAATATTTGTACTCAACGCTCTAGAGCCAATATTAATCTAAATGATTTTTTGTGAATATTGGATCCCAACGCTATATTGATAACATTATTTTTCCTCAGAAACAAGGAAATTTCTAAATGATTTTTTTTCATTTTTTTTTTGCCAATATAAGTGAGTAACGCTTTATAACTAATGTTACTCTTCCATAGAAACGAGGAAATTCTTGAATGATTTGTTGCGCATAGTGGTGTTCAACACCATGCAGCCAACATTATTCTTCTACAGAAATAAAGAAATTTCTGAATGATTTTTTTGCGAACATTAGTGTTCAACGCTTTATAACCAATATTACTCAATTGCCAAAACGAGAAAATTCTTGAAGGATTTTTTTTTCTGCGAGAAATGGTGCTCATTGCTGCACAGCCAATGTTATTCTTCTGCAGAAACAAGGAAATTTCTGAATGATTTGTGTGTGTGTGTGTTCTATGCTTTATAACCAATATTACTCTTTTGCAGAAACGAGAAAATTCTTGAAGGATGTTTTCTGCGAAAAATGGTGCTGAGTGTTATACAGCCAATGTTATTCTTCTGCAGAAACAAGGAAATTTCTGAATGATTTTTTTGTGTGTGTTCTATACTTTATAACCAATATTACTCCTTTGCCAAAACGAGAAAATTCTTGAAGGATTTTTTTTTGCGATAAATGGTGCTCAGTGTTATAGAGCTAATATTATTCTTCTGCAGAAACAAGGAAATTTCTGAAAGATTTTTTTTTGCGAATATTAGTGTTCTATAGCCAATATTACTCGTTCGCCGAAACGAGAAAACTCTTGGCGGATTTCTTTTGCGAAAAATTGGGCTCAACGCTATACAGTCAATATTATTCTTCTGCATAAACCAAGGAAGTTTCTGAATGAGTTTTTATATATTTGGATAATATTTCGGTAAATTTAAACTGCTTAAAAATTTAATAATCATTTTGATGTATAAATTATGTTAATTATACTGCATGAATTGTAGTGAAGGTGTTGTTTCAAAAAGAATTCCTCAGCATTGAAATTTGGTGCACGAAGTGGTGTATTTCCATTAATACCGAAAAGATCAATGCTGTAATCTTTGGGAAAAGACAGCTAGAAGAACCGTTACTTGCAATCACATTCTTTGAAGATAATCTATCTTGGGAAAAAGAAGTGAAGTACCTTGTACTGTTCCTAGACAATAAACTCAGTTTTAAAAGCTGTATCAACAATAGTAGTAATAGTAAAAAGAAGTTCCGGACTAAAGTTCACCGCATTATCCCATTCATTGGCACACGTTTAACTCTTTCACTAAAGAATAAAATGTTTTTATATAAATAAATTTTATGATCTGTCCTCACTTATACTGCACAAATTTGAGGACACTCAGCTAAAACCAATCGAAACAAAACTCGATGATTTCATCGAAGAACTTTCAAGAAATATTTTTTTTTTACTTAACTCAAAACTTATGAACATCCCACAGTCAAGGAACAAATTAACTATGCCAACCGCAGTGGAAAATACGCCTTTCCTTACTCTACTACTATATGGACTTAGCCACTTAAACCTCCATAGCTTTTTCCGAAATTTAAATTGCATCCAAAGAACTGCTTCAATTCCCACCTTAATCATAAATAAGTCATTCTTTTTTCTACTTAACTTGCGCACCAATGGTGCATTGCTTCTGTTTTTCCCTCTGCTATTAACCACTTCAAACTGAGTAGAAATGCCTCAGTTCTTCACACGTCTCTTTCTTTCTATGTCTTTCACATGGTAGAAGTGCTCTTCACGCATCTAATTGAAGCAAGCAAAGACGTTGTACGATATTTTAATACCATCATTTTTAAAAGTTTTAAGATAAAAGATTTTTACTTAATAATTAGTAGCCCTTTTATTACAAGGCTATGCTGAAAATGGTGTCAAGGAATAATCTAAAGACTGCATATTAATAACTAAGAAATAATTCTCAGATCCTTGATAAAATATCCTTTGATTATTACTTCCTTGTTAAGAATTAATCTGGAAGTGTTGCTTTGAATTTTAATCCTCCATATGAGTAAACAGCGGCGTCTAGCAGAGACGCACATGAAATATATATAAAAATTTAATGAATATATTTTAAAAGAATTGTATGACTCTTTTTGATCTTTTAGAGAATCGAAAATATTATACCTATTGAAATATTATTTTCAGATTATGAATTCAAACCAAACTCACTCGTGATTGGTCCTAATTAATATCATCTATTACAAGCTTCGAAATTTCTTTAAAAATTAAATCTTCGACTTAAAATAGAAAGATCTCAAAGGTAAAAATTACATGGTGATGAATCAGAAATCGATATTTCCTTTTCATTGTGAGATAAAATAAATGTTCCTTTTAGATAGCCTATGGTGCTGTACATTCTTATCTTCATCAATAATAACATATTCCTCAATAACAGTTAATATAACTATCACGCATGTTGTGATATAGCATGTTATGATCCATAAATTAAATCCAAAAGTTTGATTACTTTTTTATAAATTTGTTAAGAAGTCCTATTTTATAATATTTTATTTATATTAGCCGATAATTAACGCTTTGTACAGTACCGTAAATAAATAAGTAAATTTCTGATGTGCGAATTTGCAAAAAAGGCGGACCAAGTGCTAACCAATCAATTGAATTAAATTCACTAAAATTGAAATTCAAATTTTCATCGAAGTCCTTTTAAGTGAAAAACATCTCAGAATGACAAACAGTTCTTTGAAGTAATAAAATACTGAACATAACATGGATGAAAGCAATCATGTTCAACAGCTGGAACAAAGTTCTTAAAAGCTTTTCCGCTTTAAAAACTTCTTTTTATACAAAGTTAAACTGAATTTTTTTCCTTTTAAAATTAGATTTCAAAATAACATTTAGCAGGTCAAATTTATAAAATTGAATGGAACTTGTTTTATCATGCTAATTAACTCATTGCAATTAATTTGAAATCTCAAGGAAATCTTGTAGTCTAATTCATCTTTAATCTTAGCTAAATTTCTTCAGAAAAAGTTAATTTATTTAATTAAACACTATACATATGGTTCAGAACCGAAGAGTTTTGGTTTTTTTGCGAAGACCCAAACAGTGTCTCAAATCAGTTCAACACATAATTTCAGTTCGGTAAATTGAGATGGAAAATTCTTAAAACATTCAGTTTGTTCTTTTAAATGGTGCTAATTTTAAATGACATCATTTTGTTTCAAAGCATTGAAGTAACGCATTTAATGGATTTTTGGAGCTGAAATTCCTTCATATTGATATCGATTCGCTCAACAAAAGTTGAATATGTATTTGTTAAATAAAAATTTATATACTTTGTAGTTAGAATGTTTAGGCTACTAAATCACAGAATAAATTTGTTTTGTTTATGACTATTTTGGACTATAAAAGCCTACTTCTACGTACATATCAGCTTTTGACTTTTTTACTGTAAAAATTGTCCATAAATTAAATTATTTTAAACCAAAGAGCCTACATCATCATTCCCACATCATTTTTCTAGGTGAAACCCGGTACTCGGCTCAAATAGAATGGAGAATAGAAAGAAGTATTAGTCAAAAGTAACTTCTCTGTTTAAGAACATCAAATAAAACTAAGTAGAACTGAATTTCTTTACAAAGACGGGGGGGAAAAGTTTCATTCAAATTATGTATAGCGCGTTCCGAAAATCCAAATCTACTAATGACGTTGCCTTCGCAGAATTTTGTTTTTCTGAAGAGATATTTTCTTTTTGGCTCTATATATCCTGTTTCATTTTCACATCAGAAATCACTGTTGTCTATATGCGTTGGAACACAATTCGTGGAAAGTTCTAAAAATTTTCATGCAGAATTTTTATTTTATTTAAGCAGAATTTTTAAGCGTTTTAAATTCTCTGTAATCATCTCGAAATCATGGCCATCCTCTTGTTTTTAGTTTTATCTCTTTTAGAAAATCTGACGGCTTAGAATTTTATAGTACCAAGGAGTTTGGGTATTAATGATCTCCATATTAAAGGTTGCTATTAGCTTCTGAAAATCTAATTCGTAATAAGAAATAAATTTTATTTAAGAAAATTGCATTTTCTTCATTTTAACTAAAAAAAATATTTATTTAATCCATTACGAAGAATATTGAGCATATAAGAATACAGCAGAGAATAAGAACAAATGTGGGTTTACACTCGGCCAGTTATAAGATGGTCAGTAATACAACGCATGTGCAGAAAAGGACTGCTTTATGTTTGCCACAATTTCATAAGATAGATTCAGGCATTTCATGCTTGGCTATAAATTGCCGTTTTGGAGTCTCTGAATTTTCCTTTTTCACTGCGAATCGCATTAAAATGATGGATATTTACACAAAAAACATGGTAAAATAAAAAATAAAAAAGATTAGCATATTCAAAGTTGGAAAACTACAGAAAAAAAAATGCACATAAAATGAAATAAAAAACTTGTATCAGAAAGAACAAAGAGAAAAACATGTCGGAATTAATCTATGATAAGTGATCAATTTTTTCGCACCTAAAAAATCCCGCCAAATTCTACATACGCATGCGCAGTAAGGAAAAACTACAATAAAGCGGCATGTTATTTTCCCGTGGGGACAAATACTTGCCATGGGTCAAACAGCATTTTTCAATCTTTCTACACATGCGCTACCTACTGGCCCTCTTGTAATTGGTTGAGTGTAAACCCATCTTAAATGTAAGCAAGGCAGGTGAAAGTGAAAACATCCCGTATTCCAGTCACAATCAATCTAATACTTAAGTAGAAATAATAATAATACAAATAAAAATGGAAAATTAGTAAAATAAAAATTATACGGCCATTTAATGAATGAATTAAAAAGAGTTTTTAAATTTTATTGTTGGCAATCAGTTACAATACTTTTTATTAGGTTCCTTTCCACATTGGAATAATTGATAATGAGAAGCTTGACAAAGCTGCCAAATCATCAGGTACTTCCATTACGGTTACTATTCTTGTTAAAAATTCAAAGAAGTAAATAAGACTACATTTTTGTTCTGAACGGCAGAAGTAGTGGAACTTAAAAGATTGGAAACTATCGTGTCCACGATTAAATTTAAACAACTCAACTTAACAATTTCTTGGGAAAAACGCCAACAATAATTTAAGTAAATTCTTTCCGAACGCTTTTTTAATATATATAAATATTAGTTTCAATGTTTTCTTACTAAGTTTTACTTTATTTTACTAAATTTTACTTTATTTTGATAAACAAGTAAATTTGCCTAGTTCCATACCAATTTTACATTAAAGGAATCTGATATTCCAGAATTTTAATAGAGAAGTTTTATTTATATTATTTTATTGATACTAAATGCTGATGGAACCGAAACAAACTCCACACAATCAAATCTTCTTTACATTTCTGGCCTACTCTAACAGAAAAGCTGACGTTCTTTTAACTAGATTATGTATAAGATACATCAGACATATCTTTCGCCATTTGCAGCTTAAAGATCAAGCATCAACGTGCCTGTGATGTAAATCTGTTTTTATATTTTTAATATATATATATATATTCTTACCAAACACCCAAATGTTAATTTTCAATGCTTACATTTTTTTGAGGAAATTTTACTTTTTGAAGTTTATTAAATTTTAAGGAGCTACGATCTCATTACCTAAATAATTTGGCAAAAATTGATATTCATCATTTCGAATTTCTGAAACCCATAACACTCTTCTCTTTAATTGAAATATTATTCGATTTTTATTTAAAGTTCTTATCATTAATTCCAATGGTAGTTATAAAATTTGATTTTCCCTTGATTTTATTATTTAGACTGGCTCATTATAGTCAAAAGATTCGCTCTTGCGCCAAAAACACCCAACAAAATCTTGCAAACATAACTTTTTATTGACCAATGCTAATTATTCAATTATTTCCTAACTGCTTCGACCTTGAATTATTAAAAATAACAAGCCTGAAGAAACAAAAATTGCAATTTATTCACATTACAAATGTCATTTCTCTCCTATTATTTCTTTATTTCAAATTATTCTTTAAATTTTCGCAACGAATGGGGAGAAATAACTTTTTTACGCCAATCAAGTAAGAATTTATTTTTAAAAAAGAAAAGAAGATACGCTTTGGTTGAACTGTTGAAAACTGTAATCTACGTTTCAACTAGTAATTACCATCAGTAATATAAAGAAAATAGTGAAGGGAAAGTGATGTAAAACAGTAATTATGTTTTTTAAAGACATCTTCTTTCGAATTAATTTTCTACTTTAGTTACTTTAAATGACAAAAAATATTATCAGCAAAATTTTTAATATCCTTTTTTTCTTCAAAAAATTCAGCAATTGAAAATCATGTTGAACCTGCAAATGTAAGTTAAAAAAAGGAACAGATGGGTACACTATTCTTTTTTACTTCTTTAATGAAGTAATAAAGAAAAAAGTAAATTAATTATGCCTTTAGAAACTTATTTTCTAAGTGTAAAATTGATGTTACCTTCATTTAGATATACATGATCGAAAAAATGTAATAAATAAAATCAATTACTTTTTTTAATATGCAAAGAATTTTGCAATATTTTTTTTTCATTTCTATTATCAGTTTTTATTACAATACACATTGATGGTCAATCAACAACAGCAATGCTCTAAAAGAGTTATTTATACAAAATTGTGTTCTTTCATCCAAATATACTACTGCAAGAAATGTTTGAAAAATTCTTGAACTTTCTAAATAGCTTAAAATGAAAGTGAATTGCGCCATTTCCCTTAGTTCCCTAGTTTAGCTTAGAGTATCGTATTATGACCTAACAGAACAGTTTTCATCCGATGCAAATGCATATAACGCATGCACATACCACATGCATGCAATTACGTAACAATTCAAAGCTACCCATCGTAGGGCTAAAACAAGTCATGGTTGTTATATTATGATAAGGTTCCGAACGAAAGAACAAAAAATATTTTAATAAAAGATTAAGTGTTTGAA
>JAPMOR010109882.1:0-24478 GCA_026543865.1 Argiope aurantia
AAAATTCACTTTTGCATATGTATAGTTAGAATATGATTTTATTATAAGCGCTTCAACAAGAATTTAGATTTTTGTAAGATTTTTTTTTTCAATGTAAGATTTTTTCAATGTTTTAATGTAGAATTTCTTACAACGAGGTTAACATATCGCATTTAAAATGATTACAGTTATAGGAAAAAGGGAAATTTAACTACATTTTAGCCTGTTTAGTTTGCGGTACAAGGTGATTTTTTTAACCACTTTGTAAGAAAATTTGCATGCAGTTTTGCAACGAAAGAGCTAACAACAATATTGCCGATTCTGGGTGCTCTATTGAAAACTTAATTTTATTACATTTTCATTATAAACTGCGATATTTTATACATTAATTTAATTGAAACTCGACACATTTTTTCGCTTGTCGACATTGCAACTCGATATAGGCTTGGACATTAGATCTTTAAAAGATTAATCTTAAATAATATAATTTGAAGTTGGTTCCTTATTGCAAAACTGCCTAATGTGAAATTTTCAACATTGCAGTGGTGAAAGTAAGTTGGAAGATGGTGTCGGTATGTTCCATGAGGGCTTCTTAAATTTCATCCTGAGCCAGCCTGTTAGGTATTACAATTTTTATAATGCTCTCCTTTACCAAACATAATTAGGAAAATGGTTTTGCATTTAGATGTTTAAAATTTTTCAGTTAATTTTAATGAATTTATTTTAATTCATAATTAATCTTTTTTTATTTCTATTTTTTTGTTTGTAATAAGCTTATAATTTTCTGTATAAAAATAGGACTATCACGATAAAATTAAGAAGCCCTTATGTCTTAAAAATGAACATTTATTTTAAATTTCTCAAATACAATATTGGGGAATAATTCCATTGGTAAGTAAAACTATAATTTATAGATTATTATTGTCATTTATAGACTTAGAATTTTATTAACATATATTTTTGTTGAAACAATTGTTTTGAGAAATGATTCATAGTCTTCAGAAGTGGCCCATGTACAGAATACCGCTTTTTTTAATTAAACTTTTTTTTAAATTTTATAATTATTAAATAATTATTTCGAATGAAAATATCCATAAATTTCTACAAATACTATTTATTAAACAAAGATTTTTGCAGTCCTGTTAAGTAGAATAGTTAATTTTCTTAAATATTATTTTGAGTATTAAAATTGAAAACCGACTTCTGCTTAATTGCTCATTTCATCACATATTGATATCATTTGTTACTTAGAAATAGGATAACGTTTAAGGAAAAGATAAAAAATGCCCAAGAGGCTCCTACTTAGCTCCTAAATAACATTGTTGATTCATCCATTTTTATTGTTAGGACAGAGAATGTTTTGATACAGAAAATTTGTTACTAATCGGTACGTTTAATGTAAAAACTGTGTACTAAATTTTATTCATCTAGGTCATTAAAATTTTTAAATCTGTATTTACAAGTGTATAGATACAACCCTACCACCAACGGGCTTTGACTAAAATGTGACACATCTATCCACAAATCTTATCTTTTGGTGCATTTTTTTACTTTCTTAATAAATATACAAAAATAATAAAATACTGATCATGTTTATATATCCTTATATAATAAGCTTGGAAACCAATAGCCATTTTTTTAACATATTATATGAAATTCTACGGCGATCCATGTGCTATGGAAAGAAAACTTACTTTTACAACTAAACTTAATAAAATCATGAACACCAAGCTCTTTTAACGTTAAAAGTATCAGCAATTCTCCAATACGTTAGAACTGCTTTGGAAAATTTTTATTTGACCTCTCGCAGTAGATTTAGTAATAATTGCTTACCACGAGTATTACTTAGATTTTCATAATTTTAATATGTCAACCCTTGCCATTTGTCTGTAAGGGAATGGTCAAAAATTGCACAGAATGTTGTTTACCTATGCTGTAATATTAATTAAGTTAACTTGGAAATTTGTTTTAGGATTTACAGTGAGATGATTTGTAACAAATCTTTCATGGTACTCTAAAATGTTGATATATCTAAATGTTTACCTATTTTTGATTTATTAAGAAATTTATCTTGATTTTATGTAACTATTATGTTAACTATTATGTAATATGAATACAGATATGTTATGATTATTTTTATTATTTTTTTTCTCTTCCAAAATGGAAACTCCGGGGGCTGAGGCTGCAAGTTAAAATGGTTATTTCAACTATTAGAGAATTCAGATTAACCCAAGAGCGCTCAATAAAAAGTACATCCAATAAATACACATGATTTTCATGGAAGACATCTTGCAACCGAAGATCTAAAATATTTATTGATACCACATCAATTCTGGAATCTTTCCATACTATATGATTGGAAGAACCTTTTTTCAGATGCAAATGGAATGAAAATATTTAGAAGGTAAATAAAGTTTCATTTATTAATTGCAAAAGAAAGGAATTTTCCATTACTGGTTGTTTCTCTTATACAGTGGACTCTCCTAAGACTCATCTCTGTATGATCTTGATCACATAAAGCATTAAATAAATTTTCACTAGGTTTCATTAATCTTCAAAAAAAATTCTGTATTAAGTTTAATATTAGCAGTTACATAATTTTTGTTTAATAAATCAAATTTATGTAGTTGTATATTAATAAGAACAGTAAAACCGACAGTTTATCCCATAGCAATAGACGCAAATACAAGTTCATTTCCAGTTTGAACTTGATAAATGAGTTATGCTTAGCTGGTATTCATTTCACTACATACTGCCATAATTTGTCATTTAGAAATCGGATTCCAAATCAGAAAAAAGTAAAGAATTCATGAGTATTTCCCGTGAATTCTCCATTTGATATGGCTATGATAGAAGTTCTCATATCACCCCTTGTTGTAGGAGAGTCCATTTTATTTCTGTTAGTTATATAAATATTATGTATCAAATTATTTGTAAATCAGCCATTTTAGTTTTTCAAAGTATATTGAAAACCGCAATTCTCGCACTGATTCAGTGTATTAATTTATTAATTCATTTGATTTTGTTTATAATATTTATATACATCTTAAGATTTTAGGCAACGGGCCGCTTGACACTCTCGGTATTCTGGGGAAAACGCAGAGGAAATGTGTGTGTTTACCTCTCTTAATGTATAATAATTTTAACTCTGTCCCTCCAACCCCAACAAAAAATCAAATTCCATTTCGGCATAAAAAAATTTTTCATGGAAATATGATATGTGTCGCTCATGTTCTTTCATAACACTAATAAGTTTCAGTATTTGTATAAATCTGTAGAAAGACTGATAATTTGAAATATTTAAGTCCTATAACTCAATAGTATGTATAAAATATCCCTTTATTCCGAATATTTAACTTAAAAATGACAATTTTTTTTCCTAAAAATGAAACAAAAAATTTAGCCCATAGTTCGAAACGAATCGGCATTGTGGACAGGAACAATCAGTGAAACCGGTTTTACATATATTAAAATATCGGTTTTGGAATGCTTAACAATTTTCTTTTTCTTTATCATTTCTCGATATCTCAATAACTTTCCAAAAATCATACATGCTATTAAATTTTTAGTAGAAAAATTTTACCTTCTCTTACCGGTCAAAATTTACAATTCTTGCTACATGTTTGCTACATATTGCTAAAATAACAGTTCAATGCATCAGTGTATATAGTTAAAGATGTGTATCAACTTTTAAACACTTTCAGTCAAAGGAGGGTCTACCAGTTGATTTGTAAATTTACAAGTATTTGAAGGAAATAATTCGAAAACCCCACTGCTTTAAACAAAGGGAATTTGGAATGTGATCTAATCACCATTACTGCTGATCGATTTGAACTTTAAATCTAATTAATGGGAAGGAAAATTTTAAAAATCAGTATTCAGTTTTCTCCTCTGTTCTATGAAGCGCAAAACTTACCATCTTCTGTTACTATAAGAGAAAAAGGAAAACGAAGAATTCCACCTCTGGCACATCACTGCTATGTCCTAGCTTTCAGCCAATCCTGTACAGGTGTTAAAGTAATATTGAACCTTTAGCACTCTTATATCAATTCTGAAGGTCATTGTTCAAAATGCATAGTTTTCATGTTCTTGCTAGATAATGATTATTATATAGGCTTTACAATAGCAAAAAAATTCAACTTTAAATTTTAGGAATTATATAAATTTGCAACTAGTTTTGAGATATCTAAGTACTAAAAGGAAACTTTATATCCACATTTATATAATGTCGACAATTTCGGTTTTCAAAGGGTTAAATAAATTCGTATGTTTGTGAGCCAACACTGTTTTGTCTTGAAGGAAATTAAGAAACGCGTGTATTGTACGTGCTTCAAAGAGCCCTATAATGAAAAAAGAGGTAACAAAAACTTAACAGTAAAAAAAGTGAAGTACTTGAAATGAATTCTTCATAAGAGACGTTTTTACTCAACTACAAAAATTGAGTAATAATATATATTAGATGGAATTTTGTAGCCAAAATTTCGTTTCACTTCTTTATATGCTAAAATTAGAATTTTTGCTTTCTTGTATTCGGAAATACAGAGAAAGTATTGTAATAAGCAAACAATCCAAATATAGAGACTGAAGAATCTCCGTTTCAGATCACCCCTAGTTCGAAAAATACATTTTTAAAAACACTAAATTTTATAAAGATTTCAACAAGAGGATCAGCGCTTAGACGCAGTTGAGAAAAAATGTGAATGCAGATTCTATTTATGTAGAGCCAAATTTTCATATCGGATTTTTAACTGTTTTTAGTTTCTTTTATACAAAGCATATATAGAAAGGAAAAGTACTGAATTGTCAAAAATTCGAATTCGACGTTTTGACGAATCGTCACATTTCATCAGCTCTGAGCGCGAAAAGCTCATTTTTGGAATTGTTTCATGAACTTAATATCGCAAAAACACTTTCAGCTAGACGGATGAAATTTGATATGCATTGTTTACACCAAAGTAATGGTTTCTGTCGGACTTTGAGCGGAATCTATTCGTAGAAAGTCTGCCTTTCCACGAATCTACGATGCTATTAAAGATGAATGCATGTGTTAAAAATTATGTTGAATTTTGTCGTTTGTTCGCTATACATTCCGAAAATACTATTGCACAAATATTTTACCATTCCAATATGTATAAAAATTCCTATTTAATAGGCGTTCAAAACATTTTTAATATTTTTTGAATTAAATTTTTTTAAAAAATTTAATAGTATATTACATCTGTTACCCTGAAGCTCAAACTGTTTTCCTTATTTCATCAACTATCTAATTACTTGAATTTTTTTCTATATTTGAAAGTGAAAGAAGAAATGTTTTTCCTTCACTTTCTAAAGTTTGCGGTATTGTAACTTCACCGTAACTTCAACGGTATTGTAACTAACTTAGGGATGAGTAACAAAGTGAAGTTACAATACTGCATACTTTCGAAGATAGATTAAACGACAATCGACATTTACATTTTTAATAACATCATGATGTCACGGGACTGGCCCCCATTCGGTTCATATACACAATCAATAGAATTTAAGACAATAAAGTAGGACGACTTCAACGTCTGGGAATTCGATGGAATCACAATTATATATAAATGATTTGACTGAAAATTAAGATAATAAGTACTCTATCGCATTGACTGGTCACCTGAGGCGACTAGTAAATAATAATTGCAAAACGAAAAGAGTTGGATGAATAAAATTTAATATAATATAGATGTAGCTTTGATCAAATTTTGAACCAAATTCATTTAGGGGTTGGCTGTTGGTTTCCCGCATTTTCAATTCATATAAATTCCATAACTCTAAAACGCAGCGTTTTAGATAAATGATATTCAATACTCAATTTTAGCATCTAAAATATAATTTTTTCAAAAAAATTGAATCAAATCTGTCAAAGAGTTGGCATCTGTTTGCACTTTCACATCTATGTAAGCATGATAAATCATATTTCAGTGATTTAAATAAAATTTCGTTATGTAGTTATGTTAATAAAATTGTAATTCTGCGTCTTTTGTTCAAATTAATTGGGAAAAATGTATTCAAAATGTATATGTTGCTTTAACTATATTATAAAACACAAATTTTTCACGTACATATCTCTGAAAATAAAATTCAGAACACTGGTGGCAATCGGAGCTTTTCCCGAGTTCTGCAATTTTATGCAGGCAGGGTCAAAATAATATTCCTGTTTCAGAATAGGCCGGAAAGTTTCGGTAAGACCAACCTCAGGATTTAATTTTCTTAACCACATATTTAGAGGCTTAGTGAGACACTTTTCATTGATAATTAGGAATATAATAAATTTTTTAAGTGGAGTGGGATGCCTATGGCAATGATAATAGTCAAAAATTCAGTTCTAAATTGGAGTTTTTTGCTAGTGAGTTTTGTATCTAATTGATAAATCATTCGAATTTATGTGTCCAAAATTATTTTAATTATAAAAAAAAAAACTAGAAAGATATTTTTTAAAGTATTTTTTTAAAGGCAAACCGATTATTCGTTGTGATGCAATAATTTTCATACTGATAACCACAGAAAAAGAATAATTCTGAATAAATCACTCCAAGATTAGCATAATATGAGTATAGGTTTAATAATTGTAGTGAATTTATTTTCAGTGAAAGATACTAATTATAAAATTTTCAAAAAGTGAATGTCGTGTAATTTGAAAATCTAAAATATGATATCTTGCATGATGAATAATCTCTAAAAATATTTACTATTGCATAGAAAAAATAGAATTAATAGATGTATTATGTTTGCAAATATTGTTGTATGCAGCTTCATAAGATTGTAATTCCCTTTAGAAATTTGTATAAAACATGCTTCGAGAAAGAGGCGGAAAAAAAAGAATTCCAGTAAATTTTTGTTGGATTCATTGTTGAAGCCTAATTTATAAACTTCTCATTTTTAAAATCTACAGAAATTAAGCATTTTTTGTAATCAGTGAAATGCCTTCTAACTTATTAGACTAAAATTAAAAAATCAATTTTTTGAAAGCTCAGATATTTTCCAGTTTCCTTTAATTGGTGTTGAAATTTAATACTAAATACTTCAGTTCATTACATATTTTATTTCATTTTTTTATTGTTCCAGTAGATCTAAAATGAGAATGAATCAAAATCAAGAAATTGTAATTTGATTATTACAATTCTTTTTCTTAATTTCAGTGCATAAATGAAAAATTTAAAAGCTGGAGATGGTTGAGTAACTTCTGCGGGAATTGGTTCTAGGTAAACAAAAAAGGTTTTAACTCGTACTTTTTCGCGCTTCAAGAATGATATTCTCTCCGAAATAACTTCATGTTTAAACAATGTCGGAAAGTGCTTTAAAAATTAAAGACAATAAACAGATTACCTCTTGTTACGCTCCAGTAGCTGATTTATAAACTGGTAGAGACAGTTAGTAAATGTATTTTTCTAAATGTTACGAAATTAAACGTTTTATATTTTCCCCGGTCCTATCATTCATATTTAGTAAAAACGGTTCTTGATACTAGAAAATTTTAAAGAACACAATCATTCTTCTACGACTGGTTACTACTGGTAAAGTAATGAGATGTTAAAGACCGCTGTTTGAGAAAAATTTTGATACTAAATTAGCTGACTCGAAATAAATCTTAAGGTATCGTTTCCAAATATAAATTAAGCATTGTATTGCTATTTCAAATTGTTCCTTAAAATAAATTTGGAAGAAATCGCTACTGAAGGTAAACGCCTTAATCAAACGCCTCAATTTTAATCAGGAAACAGTGAAGTTTTCTTAGAGTATGTTTTAGTGCATCAACGTTTGTTTGTTTAAATGCGACTGATGGTAATTTATAAAGTGTTAGGAGTCCGTAACTTTATTAGAAACGCCAATATGATGAAAATAACAAAATACAATTTTTCCATCATTTAAAGCATTTTTCTCAACTGCAACTTTGTGTCAATCTCCAACGACAAAACAAATAGCTTTTGGGGCATTCTAAGAGAGGGCAATCTGCGTCTTCATTTGAAAACTTATGGAGATGGATTTTTCTTTAACATCAAAGTAAAAAGTTACACCCTGCGTAAGAAATTGCAGATGTTTCTTTTGATTGAAAGTTTGGAAGGCAGCAAGTATCTTAGTGTAAATTCACAGCAAAATGATGAAAATTATAATATATCAGTATGGATAAAGCTCGGTTGTTCTGAGAAATAGTTCACTTAATACAACTGGTGGGAACCTTCTTGTAATTTTCTCTCAATATAACATACGCCGTCTATAATTTCATCCATTAGTAACGAGAATTAAGTATTTATTTTGGGACCAAACCTTCTTCCGTTTTCCGATTAGGTCCAAAGTTTGACATAAATCATTATTTTTGTTATCGTGGTTGCATCCTAAATGACGTGTATCTAGTATATTTCATTTATAAGTTGCCACTTAATTATAGTGTAGTAGCCATTATACTAGCATATACATATATATGTAGCCGAACTACTTAAACATTTTAAATGTGCAGAAATGAAATGGTTCTAACAAAGATTCTGCTTTTTTTTTATGTTTTCACAATATTTTTTTCGCTATAAATATATACTTTTATATTTAAAGTAATATAATTCTTAATAGATTTAATGTCGTAAAACAGTGGGAGTGGTTCCCCCAACTCTTTAACAAAAGTGAATTTCTTTAGACGCATTTCCCACCAGTCGATTAATATGAAAATTTGACGCAGAATACAAGTGCAGTCAGAAAAGGACACACCAAATTCGATATATTTAAATCATTGCATTTATATGTTTCTGAAAATACAGATAATGAAACCTTCGTTGGATTTGACATAAAAGTTGACTGATGTCTACTGCATAAACATTAAATCTGTTTACCGGATTTTGCTCCCTTCGTTTTGTCTTATCTTGCAAATTTATATTCGAACAGACTTGCTCTGAAACGAAATTTGCTCACAATTTGATAGAAATCTTCAAATGAGCGTAAAACATATATACCAAATATCACCGGTCTAATACAAAGCATTTGTGAATTACTTTTCATAGATGGACAGACAGACATTTTCCAAAAAATGCTTTCTTTGCAGTGAGCGACGTCCAAAACGTGGAAATGTCTCAATCTCGAATCGAATTTTTTGGCGATTCAAATACTTTTTCTGTGCTTCATATACGAAAAAGTGAAACAACTCCTGTCTACTTTGTGATTAGAGTATCAGGTCGTTTACGGATTTATTAAAACATTTTCTTCGAATTTCTGTAAAGCTGAAGCAACTATCTTTGCACATCAATTCTATAAGAAATATACTGACTTTACGTTTATTTTAAAGATGCGAATACGAAAGTAGTTAGGGGACCGGCTAGAATTCGTTGATACAGAATTTTTTTTAAACACAGAAAGCAGATAACGAATTGAAAATTACAAAAGTAATATTGCTTCCTATTCCTATTACTAACAATAAAAATGAGCATGTGCGTTTGGCACTGTGTAGACTACATTTTTTTGTCAAAATATACCATTAAATTAATATAATATAGGAAGATGGAAATGTGCACGGCAGAGCGATTTGTTTCATATTTTAATTTATTAGAAATGGAGATGAATTTTGAAAATATTGCAGAAAAACGATGTGTATGCCGTTTTAAAGTTATAATATCAATTTAATAAGAGCTCAAATTTTTCCTGAATGATGGAAATTTTTTCTAAACATTTTAAACCTATTTTCACTCTATTGCTTTTCTACATTTTTTATCAAATTTTCATTGCTTCATCAAGTATTTAATCACTAATTTATTTTCATCTTCGAATCCTAAAGAAAAAGGGTACGGTTTATTATCCATGTGGCTTTCTGGACGACTAAAAAAAGTAGTTACACTTCATCGCACATTTACGTTTCTAATAGCGCGTTGATATCATAGGATTAGTCTGGATTAGAAAGTTTCATGCAGGCAATAAATAGAATACACGTCAAGTAGTTAGAAAAATAGCGTTTTAATGTCTGAAAAATCAAAGGAATAACGCTGAAACAAAGAAACAACTGAACCGAAAACAGATATAATCGCTATTTCCGGAGAATTCGCTGCTTAAACTATCGGGAGTGGTCTCCCCAAAACTTTCTCGCGTACTCTTTAATAAGCTGCCAGGCCAGAAAACTCCCTAATTGGCGGCGTGCAACGAAATATTAACTTTGGCGTGAATTTAGTATTGTTACTGAATCTTGTGTGATCCTTGGTGAATTATTTGTGATTTTTTCCTTGGCATGCATGAACAGTGTCCAAAAAATCGAGTTTGTATTTCAGACAAGTATTTCGCTACCGATTAGAACAAAAGTTTGCCACAAAACTGCACTTGCATTCACAAAATCAAGTATCGGATTCAATATATTTATGTCCCTGCGTTTTTGAACTATCAGATTAGTTTCTGAAAGTACACACTGACAGACTGTCAACTCGTTGTTGGATTTGGCACAAACTTTGATAAGTGTCAACACTATAGATGTTAAATCTCTAATTTTATTTATCTTGCTCTCTTTGTTTTATAATTACCGTGCTAACTTAAATTATAACAACCGGATTTGCTCTGAACAGATTTTATTCAAAATTTGATATAAAACTGCAAATTCGGTATAATTATCATATACGAAATATCATTTGTCTAGCTCAAATCGCTTTTGATTTAACTTTGTCATAGATAGACGTATGGACTTTAATTTAAAAAAAGATTTTTTCGAACTTAAGAAGTTCTAAAATGTGGACGATTCGTCAAAATCTCCAATTCGATTTTTTTGGCGATTATTATACTTTATCCGGAAAAAAAGCCGGCTAGTGATGAAAGCACGCTTGAAATTTCGTAAAAATAGGCAATTTATTCGAGAATAAAGGTTATTTTGTTTTCTCACATTTTTCTCAAGTGTTTTTTTTAATAAAATTCAGAATTTACAAAATATATAAAATTTGCAGAATGTTTGAAAAAAATATATAGCATTATATTAACATGTAAAATGAATGCTGTACATATTCAATAATATATTATTTAATTAAAAATACATTTTTATTTTATTTTTTTACCCTTTCAAAAATGAAATATGATGGCAACTATATAAAAACTGCAACTGAATACATTCGACATTAAGAAAAGTTATTGCTGTTGCAGTGATCTAAATTTCATCTCTTACGTTAAGATGGAACTTTTTCTGTAAAGTGATATTATTTAAACTTGAATATTCGAATAAATCAGCGGATTTTATACGAGGTTAGATACAAACTAATTTTGTCTTCGTATTTGCAAGTAACGCACTTGAGATAGTATTTAACAAATTCATTTAAGTTTGTGCAAAAAGTGAACTTCTAACATTTTGCAACTTAATTTACGATATAATTAAAAGCATAGGGCTATTTGAAAGCTTGACTTGTGTGCTAATCATGTAAGCGCATCGACAATATTCTTTGTTGTATGAGGAAGAAAGGAATCGTGTCCAATACTTTTGGGAATGGTTCTGCCGGGACTGCACACCGTTCTTCTAAAGAAAATTGGAAACTCTGATACGGCTATAGGGTATTGGAGTCTAAATCCAATTCGAAATCTTAGTTCTTTTTCTTGTGTTTATGAATGTGATTGCATTTCGCAGGATTTTTGTCTCATTTCCATAAAATAATTGTGGGATTGAACAGAATGTCGAATTCGACATAGATGCTAAGGCCTAACATCAGGCACAGGGGTTCCAAATTTTCTTTTACACGAATAACATGCAGATTTTGCTTTCAATCGCATTATAATTGAAGTCACTTAGTTGGAAATCTACTGTTTCTGCAAATATTAATGGATTATTACAAAATTAAACTTCTTGTTATTTGAAAACTTAATTTACTACACTTCGTAATATGTATTTACATATTAAGTATGAAGAGGATTGTGTAATATATTTTTAATCTTAATTAGAATTCGGTATTACTTTTCTAAATTCAAAGAATAGCAGTGTGTTTTAAAGCCCACCTTTTAGCTGCTTTTTATAGAGCGATTCAAACATTTTTACTACATTACGATCATTTTAATGGCATTCATATTGATTTTTTTATAAGCTGCCCTATATATTTGCCTTTGGAATTATAAAAGGTAAATATGCTATAATTCACTCATGTGTAGTTAAAATTCTTTTTCTAAAATACTCATATCTTTGAATATTTATTGGGGAGATTCGTGAAATTAGGCATTTCACGATCGATCTCAAATTTTATAAATTCTAAAAATAGTAGGAATGAAATCTAATTACTCCCTTCTGAGTAGAGCATATAAAAGTGAATAGATTTCAATATGATATGCTTAGGCGTATTATGAGCCACCAAAATTATTCCATATTTCCTTCCATATAGTTGAAAATATCGGAATAGTTATGAAATAAATATCAGTTGCAATTCACTGCTTGACTTTCTCTATATAGATTAAACAGTCATATAGACGAAATCTTTGACGTAATTCCAGATGAAAAGCCTAAATGGGATAAAATATAGCAATCGAGGAGGCCACAGAAATGGATCTTGAAATGGATGGATGAGCCAATCCATCTTAGGGAAATGTTGGTTGAGGCAATCATTCACAAACTGTGATATGCAATATTGTAGTGCTAATAACTTCCATTTGATATAGGACGCTACAAATATTAAACTATGGAAAATCGCTTGAGGCATTTCACTTCCCCCCATTCGACAGTTGTGACGATTCACACCACTTGAAATTCGAAAAAAATGGATGAAATCAAGAAAAACAAAAATCCAAACATCGTATTTTCCTTATATTTTATTGTTAATTTATTTTTTAAAGTGTCTAGTATGTCCCTGATATTTTATGTAAATCACTGTAGATTATAATATATTTTAATGCACGTTTTGTAAGATTCGTATCATTTGGTTGAAAATTCTGTGTTTTATAATTCTGAAAGCTTATGAACAATTTAAGATTAGAAAAAAAAAGAAATTATATTCGCAAATGTTTCGCAGTTTGCATGAAAATGCGTTTAATCATGCCTCACAGCGTTTACCATTACTGAATGATCCGCAACATTATCTTCTTTCTGTTTTGGAGGGAACAAAATTTTCAATTGCTGGTTGTTTCTCTAAATGCCATGCGACGGAATCGTCATGGTAAAATGTGGGCATATTTGTACATTTTCGACATAGTCGTAATTTTAATATGGTTCTTCCAGCCTTTATGGAGAAATTCGAAACAAAGTGTAAATTCGAAAGTAACCAGATATTTTAGATCATGTATTTACAGTAACTGATACTAATCCATTGATTATGTATAATTACCGATGATCGTTCATAATCGCCAATTTGTTATATTAACCGCAATATTTAGAAATATTTGGGAAATCAACGGATGAGTTAAAATCATGTCTTTGTGGATTACTCTAAGATTACAGATAAGTTGCATAGTCGTATTTTTAAGAACATTTTGTTTCCCATCTGACACACTGGTAACTAAGATTGCAGTCCTGAGCTGCGCATGTTCTGCATAGATCGAGCATCCCTCTAAGAAATGTTGGCTCTTGCTTTCATCCATAGACGGCGCTACATTGTTTAAATATCGGCGCTAAAGAATTTTTTGGTAATACTTTGGTCCGGACATCTTCATACTAGTTTGGTATATTAGCAAATTCAAATATATAAGATTTACCATGACAAATCAGTATTGTAAACATTTAATTACGACTTCATCAGCATTGATTTTGTTAAGCATGGCATTAGCATAGTATTAAAATGTCAAGAATGTGGGGGCATATTTTTTAGTTCACAATTTCGAAAAGAATAGACTTACTAAAATGAAATTTTTTTCCAGGAGTTTATGATGTCGTTTTAAAATTTAATAAATAAATTGGGTGTTACCATTGGAAATTTTAGTTTGTTCTCATTTCAAAATATAGTCGGGCCCTTGTGAAATTTTTAATTTAAAAATCTTTACATTAATTCCTTTCGAATAATTCCTTTTTTTTAAACTATGATGAACGAGACCAGAATAAAGATATGTAGCTCCTTTATTTTTTCCGCGACTCTATGTTGGCACCGATTTGTATTATTTAATTTGATCTTCATGAGATAGCGTCGACAGAACAGTTATTAAAATCCGTTGCCTTTCGTTCAATCTGCTCATTTCTTGCGAGGAATCCAATGACAATTTACGGATATACATTTTTTTTGTAAAGTGCAATAACTTCCGAATTCTTTAGCAGTTAAGGCAAATCTCTGTTGGTAATAATACTGGTTGGATTTCTGAATACCATTTCTAAGAAATCTAACTTACTAAAAACTTCTGATGCCGGTGAAAATTTTACAAAATTTAATTACACAAATTTTGAAAATGCGTTTACGAAAGTTTTAAAAAAAGATTGGTATCGATTAATTTTTGAGGGAAGGGGTCCTATGAGATCTGTATGAGGGAGTAAGTAACGCACATCATTTTGAAAACAATAAAAGAGGGAGAGTGGTTCTCATCAAAACATTCTTGTATACTCTAATAAAATTATCTCACGCATTCAATAAAAATTGTGAGCTTTATATAAGGCAGAGGATATCTTGTATGACACTGGCGTACGATATACACGAAATACTAACCTTTTTACGAGAATTTAGCATTTTCACTGAATTTGAGATCCTTGGAGAGTTTTTTTTTTTTTTTTTTTTTTTTTTTTTTTTTTTTTTTTTTTTTTGACGATTAATTCCCGCCATGCGGATAATAACACTCGAAAATCGAAATTTTGTTTTCAACGATCTCTTCCCAAACGATTAGACAGAGAACAGCGCTTGTATTCACAAAATAACGAACCAAGTTTATATATTTAAATCGCGTTTATGAGTTATCGTAAACATGTTTCTGAAACTACAGACTCACAGACGACTCGTCTTTAGTTTAATTAGGCTTATAATTTGATGGATATCTTCTACTCTATAGATGTTAAATCTATCTAGCTCTCTTCTTTTTGTAATTATCTTGTTAATTTATATTCGAAAATCTGGATTAACAGACTTCTTCTGAAAGGAATTTGCTAAAAAATTGACAGAAATTGACACATTTGCTTTAAAGACTGTATACCAAAGGCCATTCGTCTGACCCAAAGCGGTTTTTGAGTCACCTTTGTTACAGATTTACATAATGTCAAAAATGTGTTTTCGAGGTCTAAAACGAGAAGATTTTTCGAAATCTTGAGTTTGAATATTTTAATTACAATACTTTCTCTATTTCATTTACGAGAACGTAAAACTGGTAGCATGAAATTATATTCAATTTACTCTCTTTTCGGCATAACTATCAATTTTGTTGAGGTATTTCGCCTCATAGCTTGAAAATCCAGATCTCATAGAATGCCATCTTGTGTAATCGGAACCGCTGTTACAAAGCTTGTTTGAGGTCACCGTCATAAAACAAGCGTTTGACTATCGAGGAACCTCTTTATGGGTTCAAATGGAATTAAAACGGAGTTTTATTTCCAGCGCTGTTTGATAGGTGCTCCAACATTTCTTAATCGAATATTTGCAATTTTGAACGAATGGGAGATAAATCTTCCCACAGTTTGCAGAAAAACGGCATCATGTATTTGTTGATTACAGATAACATATGTTTATTTACGAGGATGTTGTCTGAGATTTCAAAGAGTTTAAGAGCATTGTAATTCCCATTGGGTGCTCTGGTCATTCAGACTACAATCCTGAACGTTATACGTTTAGCATCTGCAAGCGGTGGATGATTTTTTTAGCCCTTTACCGGAAGGGAATGGATGGAAAATTCTACTTAATTTAGAATCGGTAGAGTCATACTCACATTTGAGATAAAAATTTAAGATTGGATTTTTTCCCCGTATTGGGAATGTTTTCATGTAGATGCTTTGAAGTATATATTTCCGCATAAGTACGTGCTTCTGCTTAGAATATTATAATTTATAAAATCCTCTTTTGGCCTGCAGCATGATTTTGAATTGAAAATATAAATCGTTCGAATGAGTTAAAAAAATGGCCGTTAAGAGCGTTTTCATAAAAATATTAATTCATAAAAACTCTTAAGTTTAAACAAACCTTTCTAACTACGCTTAATCAAATCAAAATAAAACAAAGCGAGAAATGAAAGTAAAAAATTACCACTAATCTAAAAAAAAAGTTCAATTTAAAATCAAATCAATGCAGAAATTTCTTCATTTGTAAAATGGAGGGTATCTGCAAAGAATTTGCTCCAATTGATCAAACAATTACCTGCAAATATCATTTAAATATTCGATTGAAGTTAAGAATTTGTCACATTTATCCAAAATGTAGCGATGGAAACAATCTTTGTTTTATGGTAATATGCTCAGGCATACAAGTTGCTCGTAGATATTTAATAAAAAAAAAGAATCCTATGTTTTTGTATTATTTATTGTATTTACTTGATTTAGACATTTCTTTACTCAGACATTTATTTTATTTACTTCATGACTCAGACATTTCTTTATTACCAAAACTTAAAATGAAATTAAAAAGGCTTTATTTTGTTGTTCTTTTAACCATATAAATTTTCGCCTTTCGCTCTTCGAGGCCCTTTTAGAAAGTAACTGCAGATTAAATAATTATTAACTGCAACAAATGTGTTAGAACCTAATTGGTATATTCTGAATACAAAGTCAAAGCAAATAATTTTTGTTTCTTTTACAGGTCCAGTCTTAAATATTCTTCGACACATGGCGCAGGATTAGCAAAGAGTGAGAGTAAAAGGTATGTAATGACCATTTTCAAGAAGTATTCCTTCTTTCAATGACTCGTTTGTATTCCTATCTTTCTTTCCTGCCGTCCTTTAAACAAGCATAATCTGACAGGCAACTGTTCCG
Organism: Argiope aurantia; assembly: GCA_026543865.1. NCBI lineage: Eukaryota > Metazoa > Arthropoda > Arachnida > Araneae > Araneidae > Argiope > Argiope aurantia. Next base: position 16,790 of record JAPMOR010109882.1, read on the forward strand.
TATTCATGCAGATTTTGAAAATCATTTAAATCTCCCAAATGACAGGAAATCGAACTTCTTATTTTTTCTAGCAATCTGAGGTTTCGCGAAATTTCTACTAAAATATTTCCGTCTTTTTAAGAATGAAATGATAATGATACAGAATATTATGTAACAAAATAAGACTGTTTTAGAGCTCCAAGTTTTCTAAATGCATCAATCATAATTTTTTTAAAAATTTATAGGTATTTATACAAGTACGTTCCCCCCCCCCCAGTTCCCTCATTTTTTGGAATCTTAAATTAAAATATTAGATTCAAAATTATAATAACAAAAAATACAGAGGTGGTAGTACAACACTATCAGTCAGTTAAATTCAACAGTGTTTTTTACTCTCTCATATACGAAGTATGGGGAAAATATTGTAATGGTCAAAATATTCGCACTCTTGATTTTGACGAATCTTGATATATATTGACCATCAGCCCTCAAATGCATGTGGGAAAAAATTATGCTGTAACTCCTGCCATTCTTTGTAAATTTCTGAACGTTTGATTATTGTGCTATCATTGTACATGTAATGGCAGAGAAGTTCAGTTGCAAATACGGCTGTTCACTTTGAATGTTCAATTTTCATTGAATTATAGCCATAAGCCACAATTCAAACTCTGTCAAAAGCCTTTTCAAAAAGTGTTCACCATTTTCATTAAAGTGCATTAAAAATCTTTTTTTTTTTTTCGAAAGGCAAAGTTTAGGTTAACTAAAACATCTCATTTTTAAATCTTCTGTTAGAATGAACCAACCATATGGACTGAATCGAACTATAGTGATTGCTCTACTCTTCAGGGAACTAAATGATATCGTGACTCCAGTAATATTGATTATTTTTACGTACAACTGAAAGACTCGTCGTCAAGAAAATCAAAACTTATCACCTTAGTAATTTGATATTTATTATCGCGGGTTTACGAAAGCGTTGCCGATTTAAATGATCCGCATTGACAAGTTTCTTCCAGTCGAGAAACTGATTTACTAAGTTAACAAATTAGTGTCACAAAATTTTACCATTGTGTGAACCTAAACATTTCAATAATTCTATCCACCAGTCTTTTTTTTATATATATATCAAATTTGTTCTGAAAACTTCAGTGGTTCCCGATATGTATTTGATAAAAAAAAATTCGCCTAACAAAAATCAAGCCAATGGAGTTAAGACATGCATTAAGTTAATCTGAACATATTAATAGCAAATAAAAAAAAGAATCGTTTGTTTTTACAGAAATTGCGGAAATATAATCAACACGAATCAATTATATTCTTAGTATCAGCATGATTTTTCAATTCATAAATATTTTGTTTATAGATTGAGACAATCCCATTAATTTTCAAATCTATTCGTCATGCATCCTCATTAGTCCTGCCGCTCTAAGGAATTAATAACCATCAGGGTTTATGACGAATAAAATATGTTTTATCGTAAATATAAAAAGAAAATGAATTGTTGAAGAGATGTGAATATCGTAAAATAATTTAAGGCAATGAATTTATCGGTGTTATTTAAAAGGATTTTCTGATAGAAATGTTTGGAGATGAAGGTAGAATTTTCTTTATAATAATAATACTCATGGGATTTTTACATAGAATTCAACCATATTTTAACAATTGCCTTCAACATTGAAATAATATTTAAATATTTTTATAACATTTCATTTAATTTTTTAACATATTTCACTTGTCCGTATGCGAATTATATTGAGAGAAGAATATGTTATTACGCTTTATTACGTTTCAAATAAAGCGATTACTAGATTTCAGCGGCGTTTCAGGCCACTTTGAACTCGTAAAAGTATTTAGAAATGAAGTATTTTTATCTGTCCGTACAGGAATACTTTAACCCAAAAGGCAACGAGTTAGGAAGATTAATTTTATATGCAATCTTTCCTTCGAAATGATTAATTTGAAAACAATTTTAGATAAAATGCTTCGAAAAGAAGTATGTCTATGAATCCGTGCGAATATGATGAATTAAAAAAAGTTAAATGGATTAAATTTTTTGCACAGGCTTAATCATCAGACTTTTATATCTGTGTCAAATTTTTACTATTTCAGCTGTATCAGAAAATAGACCCTTATAGCCTTAATTATTTTTATGCATTGAAACGTGATTTTCCACAAATGCAACACACTAGAAACATGAAATTCATTTTGTAGTGTTAGCACCTAATATGTTCTAACTTTTTCGAATTTTGGACTCCTTCAGAAAATAGACAAGGCTTAAAAGCTATACTGGATTGTTTTCTATAAACAGAGAGGCGTATTTGGTCACTGTAGGAAAATATGTGGGCTTTAGAATCTTGAATTGGGTGAAAATTCTTCGTGTGTTGTATAGTACTTTTAAGTCTCTTTCAAATTGCTAATATTTGTATACTAGCAATCTGTCCATAAATTGTATTATAAGTTGTATTGAAATAATTGGAAAAAATTTTCTACAAAGAGTAAAAATGACAAAAGGATGAATATTCTTTTATGTAACGGCTGATGCATTCTGTATGAAAAATTGCAAGTGAATCCATTTTTATACGAGTGAATCCATTCATACTACGAGTCTTTGAGCTACTGATTTACAATTGTTTTTTACGTTAACACAAGTGCAAAAGTGGAAACTACTTTATAATCAGAGGGTTCATTGTTTTAATGATATTTTGTAATTATCTTTCACCTAATCAGATATTTACGAATTAGTGCTCAGTATTAACCTATAACATAAATAATAGGTGTAAGTTAATTTCCCCTTTTAATATTACTTAACGTATTGAAAGGTAAGAAATGGTCTTGATTTCCTCAGACTTTTTTTAAAAAAATGTCATTTACTTTTAAGCAATAACTGCTGGTAAAAGATACAAATTTATTGAATACTAGCCGCCTTCGGCGACCAACCGATTCGCCAACCTTAATGTTCGTTAAAATTTTAATAATTCAATATTTTATGCAATTCCTACTTTAATAGATTCTTCATCAAAATATTTTAAAATTTCAAATTCATAGTCATATAATTCACTCATAAAATTATAAAGGTCTTCAGTCATAACGTAATATGAATCTCCAATTTTCTGTTAGCTCCCGTAGAATTTATACTTAAATTTAAAGTGGAAATGATTAATCTGCTATTAGTATAATATTTTTTACTGAAACAAAGTATTTTTTTTTTGTAATATGATTACTGATAACAGAGTCACTGAGCGTTTAAACTTTATGGGCACTAAAGAATATCTTTTTTAATTTATGTAATATTTCAAGAATTTGTCAACAAAATTTTCTCAGATTCATCATGACCAGATCGATTAATTAACAATGTTTGATTTTAAATGCATCAAACACTAAGAAAATAAAACGAATCGTTTAAAATAATCGGTTGAAAACAGGTTAAAATAACTACTTAAAAAGCGATGCGCTTAAAACTATAAGTATATACAAAAAATGCATAAATAGCATAAACACAATTTAATTACAAAAGCGCACAGCTAACCTAAAAATAATTTAAATCGAGTCAGAATCCGATGAAAATAGTTCTCAGGAATCAGAACACAATGCGCATGCGTGAATTTTCACCGCCAGTTACGGTAACGCCAAATGCATGACTTTTTCTACCGAAGTTGGGGTAACGCTATGCAGATTAGAAATTTTTAATTTCCATTATTCTGTTTTATTTTAATTCAATGAATCTGAAAGATCGATTAATTAACAATGTTTAATTTTAAATGCATCAAACATTTAGAAAATAAGCAGAATCGTTTGAAATAATCGACCGAAAAATCTTGAGCCTAACCTCATTAGTGTGTGGGAAAAAAAACTGAAGTCTGAACATAAAAATGGTGGCAGGTAACCCATGTATTTGCTGCAATGCAGACCCAACGTATTGTTGCAAAAGCCTAAGATACTGTTCTGTAAAGAAGAAACAAGTTTTCTACCCGGATATAAAACAATTTTCTTCAAAAAAAAACGAAGGCCTAGAAAGATGTAGTGATGAAGCAGTCACACGCGAAGAATGTGTTGATTTGGATGTGTATTCACGCCAGTGTGAATGTTTTGCGTATTGTCGTTACCCTGCAATAAAAAGGGAACTTCATTTATCCACATGATGTTCTGCAACTGTTGTAAGTCACGTTCCATTTGTGCAAGCGTCCATCCTGAAAAGGCTTCCCTTTCATCGGAATCTACTGGCAATAATTGGGGAAGTGCATCTGTTTTGTACGTATGCAATTTCAAGATTCTTTGCAGAATTCGTCAATTTACATTTTAAGAATACCCGTAACTCTATCAGCTTAACGTCCAATGCTACTTCCTATTGATGTCTCGGCTGCCAAATTTCTCATGACACTTTGCACAACAGAAATTCTGTCCACAGAGTGCCCCATTCAATGGAATGAGGGTTTTTACTAGTCTTGATTACTTTCAGCATGCGGAAATTTCTCAGTTTTAGTTATAATACACCGTTCTTGTAGAAATGCCCTCTGCTGGCATCAAATTACGGATCCAATGCTAACCTTGTGTTAATTAGCTATCTTGATTTGTAGAAACTATCTGGTCTGGTGTCATCTATCAGTCATTTTTGAATTATTTTTAATGTAGGAAAATACAAAAACTTTCAATCTATTCAGAAACCGCATTTTTTTTTTCGAGCATTGCGTTTCTTTATTATGATTTTTTAAAGTTTGCTCGAATTTCTGGCTCGTCCTTTCTTTCAGAATATTAGCGATGTGCATTTTTTTTAAATTTTAAATTTTATTCCTTCAATTTTGGACTCATGCAAACCTTTTATTGTGGTAAATTTTCTTTTTTTCCACATTCAACATTAAAAATTCATAAAAATATAAAAACTATCTAACATATGCATTTTTGCACGGTTTTATAAAATATCTATTTTTAGTAAGAATTTTAATATATATATATATATATATAACAATTTAAAAATCTGAGAGTTAATAGCTCTTTTAACATTGAAAGAGAAATTTTTCAAAACCTTGTAATTCTTGAAATAACATTTGAAATTCATATACTTTTATTTAGATGTTAATGTCGTGACAATAAGTCGATTCAGAAAAAAATATCCATAATGGAAAAAAAATCGAAATTGTTTTTAATTCTGTTAATTAACTCCGTAATCGGTTTATCGATGGGAACAAACATTTTTCTTTAAATCAATTCCATTGATACTAGTTCTATGAAGATGAAATAATAAGTAACAAGTTACATAGGTGTGCCATATATTTGTTGACGTCTGTGGATCTCTGACGCTTTGATACATGTCAATGTTTGAGGAGTCAACTTATCATTTTTTTTGAATTTTAAAAGTTTTTCGAATTCTTATGCAGTTGATATAATCTCTTTCATAAATTTTATTCGCATAAATTCTTCCTCGGTTAACACGAAACTTATAGTAAAATTTAAAGTTACTTCTCTACTATAACAAATGCAATGATTGCACGGTTCATAATTTTTTTAAAAAAAATCTTCTATGTACAAGCTGCAGAAACCAACAGCATTTTTTAGTTTTGAATCAGGCTTGACAGGTTTGGAGATTCGGATACTTTTTCTGTTTGGATTTCAGATTACCCAAACTCATATGCTTGAGACTCTACCTCTTGACTTTTTCTGAATGATCCTTTTTATTGTTTAAACTTATATTAAAAACTTGATTAAATGTATTTTATTATGTAACTTTATCAATTACATAAAATTATAGACCTTCAAATACTTGTAGAAAAAGCAAAAAAAAAAAAAAAAAAAAAAAAAAAATTGGCTAGATTAGCAATATCGAAATGTATATTGATTGCAGAAAACTGACTTTTATATTTATCTATAAATTTTAAATTCGCTAAAATCTTATTATCAGTAATGCGATATCGTAGATTAGGTTGAGTGGTGCAGTCCGTCTAAAAAGTATCTTTACACAACTTATTACTAAAGATCCAATTATCATCCGGTTAATTTAAAATTACTCCTTTAAAATAGTGATTCTCAACTTGTTTGGGCACGCTCCCCTAGGGGAGCGCGAGCACACTAGAGGGGAGGGGGCGAGAATATCCAAGACCAAACATTTTATCAATAATAAACCATAATGAAAATTTTCTGCCTCCGGTCGTTTTCTTCTAGGGAAAGGGCGATTTCTTCTCTTAATTCATAAACACGTTGCAAAAATTTCCCAAGTGATAACCATCTTGGCTCGTAATAAAATAGTAACGCTGAATGTAATGAACTCATGTCTTTACAAAGGGCGGAAAAGATTTAAGGGGACTCATTTGCATATAATTTACTACGGTTACAATCGTAGTTAACACAATATTCAGACAAGGACTCATTTCTTTGGAAGCCAAAGCTTCTCTGTGGATCATGCAATGTGTCCAGCCGCACTGAGGCGATTTTTGTTTTGTAAGTGCTTGTATAACTTGGAATCCTCCGAACATTGAACGGGCACCGTCGGTGCATATTCCGACACAATTTTTCCATTCTATGCTTTCCACGTTCATAAAATCATTTAAAATAGCAAATAATGCTGTTGTTTTGAGTTCTATTGGTTTGCAGAAAAGCAGTTCTTCTACTACTGATATATTATCACAAATTCTAACATAAGCAATTAAATGACCATCTTTATTACTGTCTGTTGCCTCATCAAGCTGAATTGAAAACAATTTGTCACGCAATTTCGAGAAAAGCTGACGCTGTACATCTTCAGCTATATAACCAATTCGACGAGTAGCAGTGTCATTTGAAAGAGATACGGACTGCAATTGTTTTGAAAAATTATCTCCAAACATAGTTTCTACCATCTCAATTGCTGCTGGCAAAATAAGCTCTTCACCAATGGTGTGAGGTATTTTACATCAGGCTATTTTATATGAAACTTAGTAAGATGCAATTAAAGCTTTTTTATTCACAGACAAAGTTTCTTTAAAAATGATTTTTGCTTTTCATGTGGTTTTAATTTTAATTAGAAGATTTCTCTGGGTTTGTTGACGTACTCGCTATGAAGCTCGTTTCCAAATGTTTAAATTTATTAGGTTTCATGCTGTCTAAGACCAACATTTTTGAGCAAATGATACTCAGGGGCCTTCTTTATTTACTTCAGTGCTAGTAAATCTTAAATTTAAGTAATCTTGAGACTATTTTCTTGATTTTATTTTCGGAACCACGCTCATCTGTGCACTTGTTGATACTTGACTTTCATATAATGCTAGCTTACTTCCGCTTGAAAATTTATCCATGTGTCTGCATAATCTGCTGCCGTGAATATTTAATATGGTGAATTGCAATTAACACGAAAACATATATAACATACACATTCATGATAGATTCGATAGCGATGGAAGGATAGATTCGAATGAGACTGGCTGGAATTGAAACTTGTGTTATAGAACATTTTCCTTCTTCCTATGAGAACATTTATTCAGCGCATGCTCGGTCATGTGGATTCCCTTCCTCAAACATTACTTATTTTTTTTTCTATTTTGTTTAGTATTGGTTCTGTTTTATTTCTTTTATTATTCGAAAAAATGTATTCCCAGTTTCTAAATTTAGCTCATACTGTCTGGGTTAACTTTCATTAACAAATTTTTCTACTTTCATATTCTTTTAACGGTATCTCCCTGTTTGGCTTTCATTTCAAATATAATATTTAAATTTTCCTCGCTTTCATTCGCTTCATCTGTTCAT
>JAPMOR010109886.1:1003-19060 GCA_026543865.1 Argiope aurantia
TTCTTTATAGATAATTTATTTATATGGTACAAAATTAAAGAAAATAATATTAAGTAAAATTATTTTTCCCAAGATTATTCTTTTATCTTCAAAATCTTCATCTTGATTTTTTTTTACAAGTAAATACTTAAAAATATTTTTTTTATTTTCGAATACATTATTCATATTATTACAAATTTTTAGAGTAATAAAATAAGCAGAAATAAAGCAACAAGAATCCAAATATTAAAATTGCAAATTCAACATGGATTAAAAAAATAATTTGATATCTTTTTTCATCCAGTTAGGTTGTTTCGAACTTTTTTTTAAAAAAAAAACACATTGAATTATATAAAAGGAGGGCGCCAATTCGGACATGTTAGAACAAGAATAGGTCAAAAAATTTTAAAAAATTTCCTTATTCATTTCTTTCTTATAGGATATTACTTGTTTTAATATTCATTATTATTATTTCCCATTTCATTTTAAAAAACTATTTATCATCTTATTCTAAATGTAAAAATATTGAAGAAAATCACTATCATTGTCGGAACACGTCTTGATGGCATGAAAAGGTAAATGAGTAAAAACTCATGAAACAATTTTCAGGTTAATTGTGTAAATAGGTTGAAAGAAAACGTAATTTTATTTATGGGATCATCTCGCCATCATGTCATGAAAATCTCTCTATTCAAGCATTCCTTCTAATAAAAGAAATAAGACAAAATAGCTTAAGACCGCGAAATCAAAGATGAATATGAGCTTATTAAATACTTTTTAATGCATTCGGGTAAATGTATTTAAAGAAGAAAACTTAACCTTTATTTTTTAGGGCTAGCTCAGTGTAGTGTTACAGAATTTACACTTTTTACAAACAATAATTAGCAGATCTATTTAAACGCAAAAGGCGAAATTCCTTGTGAATATGAATGTATGTTTATTAAATATTTTTAGCTTATTCTAGTGAATAAATTGAGAGAAAATATAAACTTCTTTATGGATATTTCACCATATTCAGCCAGAAATTCTGTTCATAAATATTATTTCCTCACATTATGAAATATAATAAAAAATATATACTCTAAAAAGTTTTAATCAATTTGAATTAAAAAAAGGGGGAGAGGGGGGGACGCGATCTTTATTTTTCAATTCATATTGAAATCATATGTAGGGAAACAAATTATACACAAATATTCGTTCTAATTAAAGGGGTAGGGGATAGCTTAAGGATATGAAATGAGACATGACTTTATGTGTATTAAACAATTTTTAGCGTTTTAGGATAAATAAATATAGAGTAAACGGATTCCTTATTTTCGTGGCCAACTTGCCCTATTATACTGCAAGGGAGGGTATTAATTATTAAGAGTTTTTATTTGAAGAAAATGTCTGGAATTACTTTTATAAAAGGAAGCAGTGATTGAAAATTATTATGAAAAAAAATGCAAATGCTAAGAATTTCTGCAGCCATCATATATTCATTCAATAAAATCGTTTTTGCGAGAAATATATAGAAGAATAAAACAATTTCCCTGAAGATGTTTACAGAAAAGCCTCATGAAAACCTAGCAATTGAAATTCTTCAATTCCTTATGGAGTTTCCGGAAGAGGATTAAAATATTCCTCTTTGATGATGTTTACTTTTCAAAACCTTCAGATAAAACTAGAAGAAAGTCATTTACTCAGTAAATATCCTTCGGCAATGAATTGAATGTCAGATAAAAAAAACGTAAGGTGTAAGATTATAAAGTTCTTTCTGATGTAGGCGACATATAGATTTTTCTAACTTTTTAAACTGTAACTTTACAACAAAAATGTCTAGAGATAGTCTAAAAATAATTAGCTGATTCATGATTATATAAACGGAAATATTAAGAATAAGAATCACACCAATATTTATTTTTCTGACAATTATGTTTATTTTATGAATCAATGGAAATCTCTCAGGTATCCTTTAAATATATATGAGTGTGTGTGTTCTTCAACTTTTTCAATTACAATAAAAAAGAAAGAGACAAAAACTGAAATTATGCAATCCAATTTTAATTGATTTTTTTCTTGAATTTTTTATTGTTATGCATTTTATTAACAAAAAATGGATGAAGAATATTGAAGCATTTATACATACAGAAATCTTAAAATTAACATTATAGACGAAAATCAAAAGCGAAAATAATAATAAAAAAAGATTTAAAAATAAAATGGAATGTACTGTAATTCAAAAGAAATATGACGAATCTGACTTGAAAACTTTTTCAAAATTCATATTCAGGCAAAGATTAAAAAAAAAAAAGATTTATTTTTTTTCTGTGAGGGATTGGACTTTAATCCAGAAATGGGCTCTTCGTGATCCAAAAATCCAAAAAAAATTGAGGTTTTTGGGAGAAATCCAAACACATTTATATGTTGTATTACATATGACGATTATCTGAAGAAGGATTTAATTACTAAAACTAGCTAACTTGAACTGTGTAAATTAAACTTTTAAGAAAATTATTTTCTTATGGGAGTAATCTTTATAAAAAAGTGAAATGAATCCTATGGGAACAGATTCTTTTCAAGTTCATTAGCTAATATTTTTCTGCATTGTTATGAAAAAAACGGTTAAATACAATTTAATAAATAGATTTAGAAACATTGATGGCTTACTTTTGTTAAACAATTAATAATTCCAATTTTTAATTAATTGTTATACAAAAGAATTAAAGTAACAAAAATAGTTTAAAGGTACCGATTTGGAAATAAAAAATAAATTTCTAACTGAAACCTTTTTATGGGTATTTACGGTGAAAGATATGCATTTGATTTCAAAGAAATAAAATTAAATAATTTCCAGCCTAATTAAAATTTAAAAATATTACAATATAAAAAACATTTATAATAATAAAATTTCATGAATTGAGGCAAAAAGCAATCTTCTTAAAATGTTATATCTTAATGATTTCCCCCCAAAACTATTGTAATATAGAAGTATTAATAAGATAAGGTTTACCTTTATTCTAACAGAATTTCACAACTAAAAATTTATATTTTGTATTTTCTTTTTCTCCTTTGAAACTTTATTTCGACTTAAGAGATGGCGCTGAGACTCTTCTAATTAAATTATGTGACGTCGAAGCACTTTGACCAAGTTTTGTAGCCGTATTCAGTGTTAAACGCGGAGCTCTTCAAAAGACTAGTAGCATTTTTGTTTGAAGGTGAGTTACACCTTCTCCTTTTGGTTTTTGAACTAATCATTCTGGAGGAAATTTGAGTATAACTTATATGTTGCATTTGTAGCTGGTTTAAATTTCAAATTTTTAATGCTTTGATTAGTTTTATAATTTGTTATTCATTTCTTGTTTAATTAGATTGAGGTTTAATTTTCTTAAAGATTAAATATATTGATGTTTATATATCTAGTTTGAAATTTTCGATGTTCGACTGAATTTTTAAAAAAATTTCTTTTGTTATTAATTTTATATGATGTACTGTTTTATAATCTCGATATAAATTCTTGTCTTCCAAGTTCTTGACGTTTTCGCGTCACGAAGGGTCAGTTTTTGGGTTAATGCCAGGCCCTTCAGAGGAAAAAAAAAAACAACCCTGGTTTGAATCCCTTACTGAAGTTGGATTTATGTATTTATTTAGAATTTTTAACTTGAATCTTTAATCAACTAGAATCCTTAATCAATTTGAACCATGGATGACAATTCAATTTATATTTACTCCATAGTTCCAGATAAAACTTTATGGATTATGTAGGAATTTCAGTACAGCACATATTTATAATCCTTTCTTATTTAAATTACATATTTATACTCGTTTCTATTTCTTTTGAATTTACGGTTGCCTGGTAGTAAAATGTGAGCGTTGGGATTTCTAGGTTTTCATCTGGCACCACGGGAGATTCATCGTGTGCATGGATCAACTGCTCTTTAAATCTTTTGGGTTCCTAATTTTCGGACACTGTTGTGGAACTGAAGTTTTGAGAGAGGGGCATCGGTTTTATCATCTAGTCACAATTTAAAAATATATTGACCTTATTTTTAAAACTAAGTATATATAAGGCAGCTTTAAAATGGATCTTATTAGCGCAATCTCAAGTACGACATTGATTCAATATAGTGACTTTTTCATGTCCATTAGGTATTTTGTGCTAATAAAGAGCGTGACTCCAACCGAAACATCTTTGAAAAAAATCAGCATATATGATTAGTTTCCGTTTAAGATGATTGATTTCACACTGGAAATGTGATTTCTCTTTTTTTTATTATAAGCAATTATTTTTAAAATGCTCTCTGGTAGAAATAAAACCTTAACACAAGGAAGGAATAATGCCAGATATAAGAAATTTAAGAGGCATGTTAGAACATTTGGAAGATGATGACAGTTCAAATTTCGTTTTAGACGAATAAGAGTTGCACTATTAATAATCATAGTTTGTTTAAAGTATTGATATGTTTCTTCATAAACATAATTCAGGTTCCTCATTAAGTAAAGTGCTCTACATTTAAGAAACCTTTAAGAAGACAATATAAGCAGCTTATTGAATGTGAACGAGATCGTATAATTGCACTGTGAAAAGGTTAGCTTACTTTGTTTATGAACAGATACAGCAGTGTATTTCGATAGGTACTCGCTCAAAGAGACCAGTGACTGGTCGCATGCGAATCACTACTGAGACGGATGATCGTAGTATTCGTCGAATAGCTATAGCTGATCCGAATGCATCTGTAGCTGAAATTTCAACTTAAGTTGGCATCACAGTGATTCACAGAGGGCAGCTCTAGGCCAAACCCTGTAGCCTTCATTACATTACCTTCAAAAACATTGCGATTTCAGAAGTTTTTAAGTTAGAAACGCTCATAACTAAGCTATCTGAAGGACGCCATATTCCAAAAGATTCTCTGCCTGGTACATCAAAGAATACTGTGCCCTTCTTTGGAGGACGAAAAGGCAACGAAGTACGTTCAAAGTACTAAGAGGGATATAGAATGTTTGTTATAAATATGCTTAAAATTTACTTTGTGGGAAGCGAGGAAAATTTTCTTTGTGGGAGAAAGTCGAATCGGTACTTTTTAGCGTGAGAAAATTGTGGAGACGTTCAGTGTCAGTTTGAGGCACCATTTTTAAAGGATCAAAAGTTGGTTTAAACAGAATGCTCTTGAGAAACGGTTATTTTTCTAAGGAAAATGGAAACTTCCTTAGTTTATTTTAGTTGACTCAATTTATAGAGCATAGTCGAAACAAATTCGAAATATGATTTTCTTCTGTACGTTTTTGAAAATGGCATTGATCCAACGTTAATTTATATTATCATCAAACGTGTTTTATCATTAAAGAATCTTTTATTAGTTAAATGTAAGTTTAATATGAGATTATATTATTTTAAGTTTAAAATGACTTTCCTCGAAGTAATTTTTTAAAAATGAAAATTAATTTCAAGTAATATAGTTGTGGATGACAGAATTAAAATTTCGTTCATCGGACTTAAGGACGGAAGATAGTTAAAAGGCAGATAGAGTTCTGATGAAATTACTATTTATCCAAATTAAAAAGTAAGGGAAGGAAAGTTTTAGATTTAAATTCATTAACTCAAACTTTGAAAATACACTGAGTAGCTCTCTGATTTTTCTTATCAATTTTACTCATCAATTTTTAAAGAATATAAATGCAAGAATCAAAAGGAAAAAAAAGTTTCTCAAAATAAATATTTCATTCGCCATGGTAGAATTGTTCACTTGGACTGCGCTGATATCAGGTATAACTTATATTCTAATTTTAAAGATATCATCTATGATCTTTGTATTTTTATGATCGATTATTCAATAATTATGGATATTATGAATATACTGAAAAACCAAAAGATACTCAACAATTTTCATGTTAGCATAATCCACCGTCGGACTTTTTTTATACTGATTCTAGAAAATCATTGTGTTGCACTGGACCACATTAGAAGTTATGCTCTGTGGAAAGTATCATATGACAGCAAAAATACTTTAATCTTCATCCCACGTATCCTGATAACAAATTATCTGGTGAAAAGTTTGAAATGAAATAATTAAAAATTATTTGAATTCGCATTGTTTATTCGCATTGTTTTTCCTATTTGGCTTCGCAGCATTTTATTGCAAAACATTCATGCTCATAAAATTTTAAACTTTTAAAATTGTCTTTCAACATAGCACTTGTATTTTCAGTGTAATTTTTTAAAAAATTATTTAATTTGCAAAATATTAAACGATTTATTTACAGTAACTTTCGCTGTTTTGGTAGTTAGATCTATGCAAAGGTGTGCTGCAGGGATATTAAACATGTTTTTGAATATATTTACCTTTGCTGCTATACAGTATGTTTTTTTATCAAAATGCAAAATGACCGACGAATCAAAACTAAAATTTTATCATGTAGAAACATTTCGGATTAGAGACAACAATCTCGTATTTCTTCACAAATATAATTTTAAGCAATTATACAAATTCTTTTAAAATTGTTATAAATCTCAACATACTGTTAACTTTAAATATTGTATTAGCATTTTCCCATATCTCCACGAATGCTTGTTGTCTTGATTTCTTTCCCTCAGGGAAAAAGTTGATACATGTATTTACGTGCAATTGACTAATTTGCATTTCATAATATATGAGAATAAACATAGTGATTATTTATGACAAATCATGATAATCATTATTTTTGAAAAATAACAATAATTATGTGAAATCATATTTATAATCATCTGTCCAGCCGAAAGATTATCTTCATAATTGAGCTTAATAACAAAGTAGATTATATTTTCATAAACAACAGATTTATATCTCCATAGAAATGAATTAACAATAACGCTTTTTCATATTAAATGATAAAATGGAATGCCATCTCAAACGAATAATATTCTTGCTGCTGAAATACATAACATCAATAGTTCATATGAACCTGCAATTTAAGTCATAATAGCCAAGTATTTAACTCAATGATTGATAGAAATGTTGATGTATGTTATTTGAGAGAACATATATCAAAGCTCGAGCAGAACTCTTGAGGAAATCTTCGTCAGTTATCGATCATCCAACAAATTTGATTAGCTTTAAGTATTCCTTCGGCTTCTTATGAATTCCCATTATCACCCACAATTTCATTATTTTAATGGATTCAACTGGTATCAGCCTCTTTCATCTCAGTTGAATGATAAATGACATCCTGGCTCATTCAACTTATCGTGTTCACTCCCATTGATGAACACAAAACGTTAATGCATTTCCAAGGATGGTTTTAGGTTGCTGTAATGTTATTTAAAGATAAACACAGAAGATAAAATAATAAAAATATGAAAAGCAATTCTAATCTTAAGAGTAATTTAATGTGTTGTTCTTGTGTGACAATTATTGTTATTATTGTTTCGCATTTCTATTTAGCATGACTTTTATAAGACATAAAATAAAACTTTAAAAATGTGTTTTTTGAATAATGAATTGATAGATGTATGTGGATTGTTAATTGGTGAATCATATGTATATGATTTTTTTTGCGCAAATAATAACATGTCCTTTATATCCTTTTATTATCTGATAATTAACCAATTTAGAAAAGATAAATTTATGTTTCAATTACATTTTTAATAAAAAAATCAACTCTGCATTTGACATTGCAAACTGGATAATATTTTATTATTGTTTTCATGCGTAAAACATCAAATATTGAGGAATATAAATAATATGTGTAAATGATATGTAATTCATTTAGTTTATTTTTAGGAGGCAAAAATCATATTAAAATTAAATACAATATTTCAAAGAAAATAGTTTCAAACATTTGATTGACTGATTTACAAGAATATATTGAAAAAAATTCTGGTATTCTTACAAATATAACATCCTTTTTTTTTTTTTTTTTTTTTTTTTTTTTTTGTGAACAGAGTAGAAAAGTTGCTTAGATATGCCAAGAACCAAACATGTGGTTAGAAAAAAATAAAGTAGAATTGCTTTCCTTCCATATTTGTTTTATAAATTAAAATACATATATTATCTGTCGAAAATCAATAGTTTAATTATTTCCTTTCTATATGAGAAATGTTGTACTGAAGGTACATTTGTAGTAGTACATTTATGTTTTATTTCATTTCTTATTTGCATATTTCCTTCTGAAAATAAAGCAGGCCTACTAATAAAGAGCTTAAAATTTTTTTATGCTTTTCCAAAAAAAAAGATTTCGCTATTCTAAAGATTTTTAATAAAAAAATAATAGATTTTCGAAAAGGAATCTAAAAAGGAAAAATCTTTCCTTTTTCAGCAAAATTATGAATAGAAAAAGAAAATAAATGTCAAAAAGATGTCTAGAGTTTTAAATATTTTTCTATAAAATAAGATTCAAAATTTTAAGCAGATAAAACTTTAAAACTTTAGTAGAAATTTTGTTACTTTATAAAACATTTGAATTATCTTTGGCTAATAATGAACAAAACTTTTAGTTTGTAACTAAGAGAATAGTTATTCACAAATATAAATTTATTTTTTCAAATTTCATATTAAAAAGAAGAGTTTATATTTAATTTAATAGTGGTATGATTATTGCTTTAATTCCCTTTGGTTTCGAAATAATTAGATTAAATTTGAAAAAAAAAAGTATTTTCAAGTGATGCAACATTTTTTTTCTTTACTTAAAAAGTGAATTAGAACATATTTTAAGACAAACAAGTTATTAAAATCATAATGAACCAAAACACTTTTTCGTTTTATTTTCTTTAAGTTTTCGAATGTATCAATAGTTCTCAATATATATTATAATCATTCACACAGTAACAAAGATATTGTTAAAATCTTACCTTAAAAGTATTGTTTTCTTCGAGTGAAATAATTTTTTTAAAAAAATTGTAGATTATTTTGTCCCCAAAAAGCAGATACGAATTTTCACATGAGGTGCAGTTTTTTAGCTATTTTTTCTCAAAATAAAAATCAAAAATTAACATAGAGTTGCTTCTTTGAGTAAATGCTAATTTCACTCAGTAGAATCGTTAAACTTGAAAGTTTCTTCAATGTTCTTTGTCTTGATTTTTGCATTTATTTTGGGAAGTCTTGAGTATTTTGGATTTTGTAATGAACGAAACTCTAGAACACAATTCATGCAATGTTGTCTTAATAAAAGAAAAGCTCTGAAGATATACTAAAAAATAATTTCTTCATGAAATTGATTTTTCAGAAAATAAGAAAATTGCTAAATATTTCTTTCACCTCTCAGTGAAAGCAAGAAAAATATTTACCTCCAATATTTTGAATAACAGAAGAAAAAAAACCCTTTCATCTATGAAAAAAATGAAACTATTTCCAAATTTAAATATTATTAGGATTAACAAATGTTATAAGTTTTACAAAAATAGAAAGTTTAAAATTTAAAAAAAGGATTCATATTGCTTTAAATAATTTATTGTAATTTGAAAGAATTTAAATAAAATTTTGCTGTTAAATTCTTTATTAGAAATTTAATTCCAAGAAACAAAAACATATCCTGTTAACAATTTTTGAATTTCAGACTAAAAAAATTCCCATTTTTAATATAAGATGTAAATATATGTTAAATTTTCATTTACATTTCTTATTTCAAGTTTACTTCCTTTAAAAACTTATTCAATCGACATGACCCCTAGCTGTAAAACAGCTGAACTTTAATTCCTAAATATATATAATAAAAATAATAAGTAACAACATATACATATAACTACAGAAAATAATATACGATAGCATAAATCATTAATATATAATTTAAATAAAAGATTAATTATATTATTGATAAAATCTGTACCCAACATTTTATAAATATCAGGACTATCTATAAAAATTAAAGAGATTATATTAATAATATTTCTAAAGTTTCTAATATAAAACTCAAAATTCACTTTTAATTAAATTAAACTAAATTTTAAAACAGTCTGTACTTAGGTTTAACGAAAACTAAAAAAAAAAGGTTTTATTGAAGTACATCATCAGTATTTTCTAAAATTATTGAAGAGATATTTAGATTTATACATCATAAAAACTCTTCTTTAATTGACAACTTAAACTGCTAAGTTAAAGTTTGACAACTTAAAATACAAAGTTAATCTGAATCCCACATTAGAGAACTTTTCATTTACTTATTCTGCTTTCTTAAATTTATTATAGTATATGTGGGGAAGTCAAAAGTCCAGTGAATAAACTTTACTGGAAGTGATTTCGCGATTTCCTATAATTTCCTATATTTCCATAAAATTTATAATGGGCATCAATAAATGGAAAGTACCTTTAAAATTTAATGAAACTAATTTATATTACAATGATCAAAGTTCTTTACTCTTACAACATTCTTACAAAGTTCTTTAAGAGCCTTTGTTGCTAAGAAATTAATGCTCGTGTCTTGTTCCATAGCTTGCCTCTAAAATACTGAGTTACTTTATAATGGGAAGATTCGAATTTTACTTAAATTACAGCTTTAGATCTTTTATGTGAACTCGAAATTTTTATCACATGATGATTTTCTGTCAACAGGAATCTATAATGTATCTCGTAGACGCTCTTTGAAACCAAAAATCATTAACTGTTCAAATTTAGAGTATAGGTAAGCTATATTTTCTGTTTTAATTTCAAATTTTAGGCACTTTGCATGAAATAAAGATTTCAATTATAGTTTTTCATGAATTAGCATATACAAAACTTTCAAGGTTTCTTACAAAACGTCATTTAGAAAATTTATATTATATATGTATATATTCTTCTTCCTCCAAGTGTTATAATGGTGAAGGTTTAGTTTAGTTTACTTATATTAATGTCCCGTTTTTTAAAGCAACACTAACGCTATTTTGGGATGGACCTCGTAATTTTGAATCGTGGTCGGATGAAGAGGACGAATCCTGAGCTAGTACCCTCTCTCTAAATTTCCGCAGCACACGTTTGGTCCCGATGGATTTAAAGTGTACCAAACCCACTTACACAACGGTTTTTCGATGGAATCGGGTCACGGACCTGAAACCCTCCGGTGCCGTATCCGAGACCTTACCAACAGGCCACCGCAGCGCTCCACAACGCTGAAGGAAAAATTAATTAAATTTTTGTGTTTAAAATTTTGAAATCAAAGCATGAAATGATAGAAAACTCTGAAAAATATGGGATTTTGCATTTTAAGGAAATATGAGAATTACTCACTTCAAAAATTTAAGACAGTCATATTTTTGATTGATTACAAGGCATGAAACTCTTTAGCCCGTAGACAAAAAGAATCTTTTCTCTACAACCCACATTCTAATACATATTGTCCGAGAGTGAAGAGAATGAAAAAAGAGTGGAAATAATGGGAATGCACATTTTGGCGAGGATAAATGAAATAATTAATTGTTACAAGCACAAGTAATACTTCATCGAAATTATAAATAGTTTCCTAATGATGATTTAGCAAAATGAAATTTTAAAACAAAAATTATATTCTTTCAGTAGAACATAAAAAAGTTTGATGAAAAGAAACTAAATTTGTATGACATGTTTAATCATTATTAGGCTTATAAATGGAACAAATATCTTCATAAGTTTGAAAATAATTCGAACCATTAAACTAAAAGTTTAATATTAAAATTGATCATCAACTTTCTTTTCATTCTTACACGCTTAATATTTATAAATGATGCATTAACTTGTTTCGTTTGGCAATAGTTTAGTTAAACATGACAGTTATAGTTGGTGAAGGTGCTTTAATCGCAAATTTCTTTCATAGATTTCATTTATATCCATCAACAAATTCATATGAAATGAATTGATTGAAGTCATAAAGAATTTCATAAACTTTAAGATTAATAATATTTCTTAATTTATATCCATGTAAAAATTGAAGGATTTAAAAAAAAAATAAAGAAAACTCCTCTTTACTTTTAATTATTTTCGAATTTACTATATGAACCCTTTCAAATAAAATCATTCATAAAATGTAAGAAAAGTTTATATAAATCGTATTAGATTCTTTTAGAAAGTGTCAAAATGCATGCACATTCAAAACAATTGGTAAAGTTTAAGTATGCTTGGATGCACAAAGAAAACAACTATCATACAGCATTTGAAGTTTCTTAGCATGTGAAGTCAATGCATTACTATAAAGGTATTTCGTAAACTGTATATTTAAGGTTAGAATTTATATATATATCACTTTATTATTAAAATTTTATACACAAATCTCAAAACAAAAGTATTCTACTCATAATAGACGTATACAATCGATTCTATGTATGAACTCTATTTACATGTACAAAAACATACATTAAAAAAAGAAAATACCATTTAAATGCCGTGATTACCTATTAAATACTTTTGATAGTTTTACAGAAGTATTCAAAATTTATTGAAATATAAATTTAATTAATTTGACTATATCCGGGAAACCTGTTTCATTCCCAGAATAACCATCCTCTCGAATACTTTGAAAAAAATTCCTAATATTTTTCGAGGTAAATAACCTCATTATCACGAATGCACGTACTTGTTTTATTTTTAAATAATATAGAGTAGAGAATACACTGATTTTTTTCGTTTTCATTCTAATTTGTCATTTATCAATTCTTGATAAAAAAAAAAGATAATAGGATCTATTCCCGAATGGAAATGATTTCATTAAGGAAGTTAAAAATTAAAATGAACTACTGACTATCTTTTAATTATTTTTATTTATCATTGAAATCATCATGTCCCTTTCATCATTGAAACAGTATTATGGAGAAATGGATAAAAATTAGAACGAGCGTAGAATATTATTTTTAAAAATCAAGCTGATGAAATAATGATAACCTTACAATATTTTTAATCTTAAGAAAATATTCATTAAAATTCTTCTTTTATTACCTTAATCAGGTAGATTTGTTTTATTAGAGATATCTTTAAAAATATTATTTATAAGAGTGTTTAGTGTCATTTTAGATATTGTTATTCTGAAGAAAACTAATGTATATTCAATAATTCTTTCTACAATATAGGTTGATGCTTTTGAAACTTAATGTGGCATTATATTAGTATTTAAAAATAGCAATTCAGTTCAAATATACACCAAAAACTCTGTTCAAATGTCGTGAATTAAACAATTAATTTATGGGAAATGATAGACTTTTTTATTCTTACGAAAGTTTAGTTAAATTTACGTTTAAATAATGAATTTTCCTTCAGTGATGTAGCAATTAAAGTAATCAATTAAAATTTATTGATTTAATTAATTTGAAGAATTTTTTAACCTGAAAATTTTATGCACCAGAATCCAAATAACAATGTTTATATTATAAGAATACTTTTTGATAGAAATCTATAAATGTTTTGATTCAAATAAGCAGGGGAATATAAATACATTGAAATCTACAGCTTTAATTTGATTTACATTTTTAAAAAATTGTATCTCGTATAGAGGGGTGCCCAAAGTTTCAGGCATAAAAATGACTTAAAGAATCAATCTAAATATGTATTGAACAATCGCATTTGTAATATATTAGGCGGAAACATTCTTGACTTTGTTAATAAAAATTTTACCACGATTTTACAGAATAGGATAATTTTACATTCTGTCTAATGAAATTTTCATAACCGCCGAACAGGGTATTTAAGTTGTTTTATTTTGTGTAATTTTTAAAAGAAATGTGAATATATATATATACTCTTGCCACAAATTATTTCTCATTATCCGTAGTAGTCAACTTATGGTATTATTTGGGAAATTTTGCCAGTATATGTGGTATGCAATAACCTTTTATTAGTACTTTTAAATGTGTGATATTTTATAGTTTAAAATGACTTAAAACATATACCGTTAGTAAACTTCCAAAGCTCACAATTTCTATTTTCCAAACGCCACAAATCAATGCCCAGAAAGTATTAATAAAATCCTTTTCTTGATTGAAATAGAATTTTTACTATATATAAAGGCATATGAATA
Organism: Argiope aurantia; assembly: GCA_026543865.1. Taxonomy (NCBI): domain Eukaryota; kingdom Metazoa; phylum Arthropoda; class Arachnida; order Araneae; family Araneidae; genus Argiope; species Argiope aurantia. The sequence goes on from JAPMOR010109886.1 coordinate 14,888, forward strand.
CAAAAATAAATGTTATTACTCATATGCCCATTTAGAATTCAGAATACACTGAGTAAACAAAAATTTATTGAAAATATGTATATGTTTAAAAACGTAAATGAATTTATATTGGTATCTAATTATTTTATTCACTAAATATAGTTTTAATGTTGATTTTATATATTTTTCTGTCACATAGTAATAATTCAAAATAATGGTAAAATATAAATATCAATTAATAATATTTCAGTATAACGAGTCATTTTGAAAAAAAAAATTGGAATGGTTTGTTTATTGCTTAAGGATTGCTAGGCGATATATGTGAAATACATAATTTTTAATTTAAATAGAAAATTCTTCTGTGTTTTCTCAAGAATTCCTTATTATTTCTTAGATTAGTTAATATTTACTGTTTCTTAATAGAATTAGTGTTGCACTCGAATGTAGAATGTATTCGCATCCTGTTTCTCAGTTAAAGAGCTTCTTGAAATTAAGGGTTTGTAGTTTACATTTCGTTGTATATTACCTATGAAACGGGAAAACATTTATTCGGACTTCTTTTTACTAGAATAAAATATATCCTATAAATATTGCAGTCAAAATCAATATTGAATTATTTCCAATAAAAAAACTGTCACTTTGAAAGGGAATTTCGACTGAAAATAAGCAGTTTAATATGAATTTAATTTTACAATTAATAAAATGTATTTAATGAAAAATTTTGTAATTGAATTATTTACAAATGATGTAAACAAACAAATTTACATATTCTTGCAAACTTCTGTTGGTATGCTAAATATTTTTGGAAAATGAAAGAAATATAAATATATTAGAAAAGCAAAATATATTGTACGCTTGAATCGAGCATTAAGGAAACGGTTTTCTGAAAACGAATCATTATCAATTTTGCTTTCGCAGAGATGGCACTTAAAAAAGTTATTAATGCTATTTAATAAAAATTGAGTTATTCATTTCTATTTTCTTTTCATTAGCATGGCATTTGTAAACATTCTGTATCTGAACCTACAAAAAGATTTGTACAATTATGATTTCGAAATTACTACAACGCCTCTGCCATGTAAAATAATTAGGAGAGCAAGACACTTTCTTTTTCTCTGTTTGTTTTAGTCTTCACAAATTATTCAACAGAAAATTTCTAAGCATTTTCAAATAAGTTCCTTATTAGATAATGAGTTTATTAATTTTTGATTTAAAAATTATATTTTATTATAAAAATTCAAAAATTTTCGATGAGAAATGATAAATAATGTGTAATTTGACTGTCTGTTCATTAAGCAGAATGACATTTACAATTGAACAATTTAAATGTTAAGAAAAATTGTCTTTACTAAACAATTTTCTTCAAAACTAAAATTTCATAATTGTATTTTATATGTGATTTATGCTCAGACATTCGAGTACAGAAAATATTCGGATTATTATTACCTGAAAAAAATTGTAATAGTTTTTACCGCTTGAAATCCTTTTACTTTTCCAACAATTTAAGATTCTTATTTCCATATTCACACACACAATCAAACTTGACTGAGCATTGGATAAAACTTAAAACAATTATTTTATAATTAATCTGAACAAATTAAAAATAGAGAACAATAAATATGTGGGAAAATACAAGAATGAAATTTTTTTTTCCTCTTTTTCTAATATTTAATTCTTAAATAATTAATGATAAAGTCACAACAGAGTGTATTGCTTATATTCATCGAATTCATGACGCTTCTTTTAATTTTGTTGAAATTTGAATTATCCTTTAAAATTACATCTCTGTAGTTGTGTATGAAACTGCAAAAAACAGTGGTTTTTACTCGGATTAAAGGATATCTGGTGTAAGTTTACTACAATTAAAAATATTGTTTAAAGCAAAAAAAAATCTTACATGCAAATAAAAATTTATAATGAAAGCTATTTTGGTACCCCATTTTCTTAAAACTTTCGATTTATTTCAGAGTAGCTATATTGATTTCTTTCTCTACCTTCTTTTTTAAAAAGTTTTTTCAAAGACTGATTGAAAGAACCAAGCAAAAACTCTGCAAAACAACAGTGATACAGTAAAAGAAGTTACTAATGTATGACAATCAAGATCAAACGATTTTTTTAACGTAAAAAAAGTTAAAATCAAGAATGAATAGTTACAGAATAGTGAAGTATAATGAATTTCTAAAGAAAAATAAAGGAAAGAATGAAAAGAAAAGCTATCTTTAAAGTACTAGAATAAGGAAACATTTTCAGTGAGCTTCGGAATTTACATCTCAAAGGTCGCCTGAAGTACTTAAGATCTTTTATCAGTGAGATAAAAACTCAAAAACTCTTGAAAAAAGTGTCCTTTTCTGAAAAAACGGAGACTCTTGATGTTAACAAGTATCTAATTAAAAGTATAAGAAGTGTAAAAAATAAAGACGTATCTTTAAAGGATTTTGACCCGTAATGCTATTTATAACACTTATGCATTTTTCATGGGGTTTCCATAGAAATTTTTTTTCTCTGGGTTTAAAATATACTTTAAATCAATGCGGTTACAATACCTAGTAGAATGAGAGTTAAAATTACTGCATTTATATTCCGTCACGGCAATACATCTTCCAAACAAGAATAACATTGATGGTGACAGTAAGGTTATTGTCCATTTCTTTAACTTCTTCTTAAGTTAGCTACTATCAGTTGTATAAAGGAAAGAAAATGGATACATTTAACAAATTTCTGCATAGTCCGATCAATAATATCTACCGAAATCAGAACATAAATTTTCAATTTACCACATCGATATGACACCTGCATTGATCATTTCACAAGATTTATTCCAGTTTAAAGAAAATATATAAAAAGCTTGATATCACAAAATGGGGAACGAATAGAAGTCTATACAACAAGGCTTATTTCGCTTCGACCGATAGATCTAACAAAGCAAAGAGTCAATTTTTCGCCTCGATGACCAAAATGCTTCTTCTATTCTAGATTAAGGAAAGTGACTGAAACGAATCTTATGACGAAATACGATGTCAATTTCAATATATAAAAGAAGTTCACTTATTCAAACCTGTCGATTTCAAAATAGTAAGGCATCGATTTTTCGGCATGATGTGACATCATCAAAATTATTTTTTTTTATAAATGTCATACCCTTTTTTCTTAAATGTGTTTCCTCTGATCGATATGAGGAGATGGAAAAAATAAATGTGCATATAAAAATATTCAGCATACTTGGAAACACTTGGAATGATACATTCTCCAAAACTAAAGCAATGATTTTTCTGAATATCTCGAAGTGATATGACCAAAATTTCCTATTTCACAAATTTTATTCGAGTCTTAAAAAATGTCTGAGAATTTTATTATGGAGAAATAAGAAATAAATACAGGGTGATAAAAATTAAATTGCCCTTTTCAGAATAATGTAGAAATCGTTCCGGCTAACGGATTTTATTGGAACTTGGTATATACATATCTTTACCATTGGGAAAAGAAATTGCTAATAAAAAATGACAATTCAAATTTCAATCATCAAGTTGAAAAAAAGGGATGCATAAAGAACAAAAAACTAAAATTTTATTTAATTACATTATTTGTACAATGTGCATTCCATTTGCGTCGAACATATATTCAAGCACGTATTGTACACGTATATGAAGCAACATAGAACATAACACGAACACGTATATGTAGCAACATAGTGTTATTTGTATTTTTAATTCAAGTAGAATTAATTCCGTATGGTTTCTTCATAGACACGATACTTCAACCCCATAACCAGAAATTACATGAATGCAGTCATGAGAAAGAAAAATCCAGGCAGTCAAGAGAATGTCTCGAAATTACCGGATATTTTCCAATTGCGCAAGAAAACACTTGTCGCGTAATATGGTAATAAAGCACGTCTCAAAAATATATGGACAGGTGGTATTTTAAAGTAACAGCTCAAAAAATGAAGCAATTATCATGAAAAAATAATAAGCATCTGTAATTATAATATAAGTTTATTACAAAAAAGAAATACAGTATAGTTTTTACAAAATATGTGTAAAAATTAATAATAAAAATTGGCTGTCCCAAAAATATATGGACTTTTCAAATATTTTGTATTTAAATTCAAATTTTGGATCCATTGCTTTTAATTATATTGAAAATCCTGTCAGGCATACTTCGAATTAAATTTTGAAGAAAGTGCGGCTCTAAAGA
>JAPMOR010109886.1:19070-33079 GCA_026543865.1 Argiope aurantia
ACTTTAATTCAAACTCCATTTTTTAGTACGGAAGGACAGAGAAGACAGTTTTTATTTTTCCAGAAATGTATCGATTTCTCTATTTAGTGCATAAAACTGATTGAATTAATCAAATTCTTGTCCCTGAATTTTTGCATATCCTCTAACTCCATAATCGGATTTTTTAAATGATTGGTATTAATCGAATAAAAAATTTGGCCGTAGTGCTGCACTGGGGAATACTTTCATACGAATTCATTGTGTGTTTTTTAAGCTCCATTCTTGAGTTCAGATAAATATGAAAGAATCGAAGGTACTTCAAGCATAGAAATGAGAGAATGAAAACATTTTCAAGCCTATGCAGCCTCAAGTCTGCTTTCACTTTGCCTTCATTTGATGACGACACTTCAATACTCCTTCATCATTCATCTTAAATCTGTTTTTTCACTTTTCAGCAGTGTTTCGCTGCCTTCACTTTGTATTAGTTTAAATTTGTTTGCGTCCTGACTTGATTCTGTGCGATCTACCTTGTCATCAGCAGCTATCGGATTCTTTCTATTTTACTCTACTATGTTTTAACATTTGAATAGTTTGCAAAAGGCTTGATGAGTATGTGGTTATTTTCATATATTGCCCAAATTTGCACTTGTTATCTTTTGAAAATGAATGAATATCTTTTACTAGATCTGCATATTAACTTCTTCAACATCCGTACCGCGTCTAGCGCGTTCAAGTGAAACTTCTGCAGCGTGGCCGTAACGCGCTTCAAGCGTTCATCTAAAACTTCTTTCAAGAGGACAAGCGTTCTTTTCATTCTTCTAAACTTCAAGAGGACAAGCGTTCTTTTCATTCTTCTAAACTTCAAGATGACAAGCGTACTTTTAAAACTTTTGAACGTTTAAAACACTTTGTAAATGTTTACTTGTTTAAGATTTATTTTTGTTTGATCAAATGCGGCGGAAATTAGAGGAAAAACAGAATTTTTCGCCGCCAGGAGAGACAACGAAAGGGTTAAAAGAAAATAAAATTTGTCTTTATATTGCTTTCAAATATAAACTTATATCAAATAAAAATGAATTCTCATTTTCGTTGATTAAATAATTTGAGAAATCAATCGTTTGCTCCATACCATAAGTTCATCACTCGAGAATTCGAGCAAATATATTGCAAAATGACATAACGAGACATTTAAAACTAATAACAGCAGCATAAAACTTTCTAATGTGAATTTTACAGTTAATAAATTTAAATTAAAATCGTCATAAAATAGATCTGATGTCCTATGAAAAATAGTCCTTAATTAAATCACGATGGGACTGTCGATGGAATTAATTGGATTGGAGCTAAATCCAATTGACAAAATACTACTGGACCAAACATTATCGTTACAAATGGTCAATGCAAGCCCGGTTTAATATTGAGATACAAAGTGCAATCTTCTTCAGGGCATATTTTGATGTTTTGACTTATAGGAAGTTGAACCAAATATGTATCTTTAGTTCTCGAAATTTGTCTTATTATGCAGGGAATCAATATTAATAAAAGAACACAAATGGTCACAATTAATAATCGATTTTTAAAAATCTAATACAAAGGAAATTTTTAGAAATAAAGAAATAATGATGCATAATTCAGATGTTTAATATAATGAAACCAACAAATTCTAACCTCATTTGGGATGTTGATATATATCTGCACAATATAGAAATAAACATAAATCGTTGAATATAAAATATTTCCTATTCGATGAAAATATATTTAAATAGAAAATAATATTTTCCCTTTTCTAATCTTTTTAATCGGACTGTTTAGAGACTGGAACATATTTGATACCTCTACATCTCTAAAAAAATATTGCGTCTAGGACTTCAGTTTTTCATCTTAAATTTGAATAATTCTGCATATTTTCATAACAAAGGTTTGAATATAAGAGTACATGCCAAATTCAAACAATATTACAAGTTCTTTTGAAAAACAAAACTAATAAAGCAACGTCTACAGACTATATTGCTCTAATTTCAGCAAAAAAAAAGGATATTTTACAAAATTTGAGTTTTTTTTTTCTTTTTCCAAATAGTTCTACTTTTTTCGTTGAAACATTAATAAACACAAGTTTTATTTTATTATCTATCTTAAGAGATCGACAAATAATTTTACTTGCAAATATAAACGTTTCAATTTTTATTATTATTCTATATTGAATTTTTTTGTAAAGAACTGGGGAAAATATTGCTATTTTGTAGAAATAAGAAATAATGGTAATTTGATAAGCATTCTGAAGATTTCTAAATGCAATCTCTCCTCAGGAATTCTTATATTCGTGCAATTTTAACAGCCTCTCTTTCCCGCTGCTGCTTTTCTTTTCTTACATTCCTCATGCCTGATCTTTTACAGGAACACTAAAATTTAGTGAAAGATAGATTCTAACAGGGTGATAAATTACAAGGAAAATTTTCATCTAAACCAAACATATTTTGGGGGGAGGGGACAAATAAATAATAAAATATTTATAATGCTATCGCTGCCTCATATGAAATATTTTTTTTTTATTTTTTCGAGATTTCTTTTAATAGAAAACATAAATAATACAGTAAACAAAGAGACTTATCGTGCATTCGTTTTAAAGTGGCTGTGAGATAAGTATGGCTCAGTTAATTTTTTTAAGAATTTGAAAGCTATTTTGGATTGAAATTTTTGGAAGGTATTCAAATATTAATGATAATATTTCCACGAACATTTTCCCAAAATATTATATTGTAACCAGACAGCAAGGATACTACTTTAGCATATTTTAAAATAACAGTCACGAAACGTTATTTTTCTTCTTCTATATTATATTATAAAAATTTCTAAATTTGACTTGTTTTATGAATATTGATACTCATATAACTTTATGATTACGATTCCATAAAACTTCTAAGCTTAGATGACATTTTCATTTTTTTTCTGGAACAGTCTGTTTCGATTTTATCATATTTTAAATTTCATCACATATTTAATTCAATGTATTCAGGTCTATCTCTTATTCCATTAAAACAAGAGGCCAATACATTGTATTCTCACATATTTTATACACTATGAAATTATTCTGTCGAATTTAATGTGAAATAGTCATATATGCCAGACTTCTGGTTCTGTCAAGACTCTTGAACCTTCAGCGAGTCTCAACCACAAATCAGCGTCATTTTAGTAGTACTCAGACATATAATATATATATAATATAATCGGACGTATAATATAAAAATAATAAAATATAATATCAAGAAAAAAATTTAAGCAGTTATCAATGCAATATTCGTTTAAAGCGAATGTTGCATTAACTTTATTTTGATAGCATTTGTCTCTCTTTTTCAAGAAGTATTCATTGCTAAAAATTATTTTCATAATCAAAAGTTAATTTTCTGAAAACTAATTGCTCCAATAAAGCAAAGTACTAATGTTTTTAGACCTTGAATATAAAAAGTCAGAAAATAATTTTATTTACCATTTTCATATGGAAGAAGAATTTATTTCCATTACTTTTGATTATATTACCGCACCAGTAAATAAAAAAAAATCTATCTAATAGGCATGTTAAAAGAATTAATCAGTTTTCTAGCATTTTTTTCTCAATTGCAAATTCCGTGATTTTATACTTTTTTATTTTATTATATATATTACCGCAGCAAAATATTTTGAATGTCAATAGACCGAACTATGTGAAAATTGGATTTGCTGCCAGTACCAATTCTAAAAAGAAACGAAAGTTCAAATTTCTTTTTATGATATAAAATATCAGGTTTGATTTTTTTTCAGGACAGAAATTCGATTGTAAGAATATTTCTTCAATTAAAATTTTATTATTATAAAAGCAAAAAAGGTAAAAGAGTAAAGATGAATCCAAAAGCTTAGAATGGAACACAATTTTAATTCTGATATGAAGAAATAAAAAAAATGACTTTTTTTTCATATTATTGAATAATATAAAAGATATTATTTCTTTAATTTACGATTGTTTTAAAAGATTTTCAGATACTACTTGAGAGATTTCAATTGTAATTTCACATGATTTATTAAAAGAAGGGATTAAAATACTTTTGAGACAAGCCAGTAAAATTCTTACGGTTGTTTTTATATTTTATATTATATATATATATATATATACTTATCAGTAAAAATTTATTTGAACTGAAAGTTTACTGAATTTAATTAGTGTTAAATTAGATATTTATTCTTCTTTTAAATAGAGAATAATTTTTCAATTGAAGTCAATTACTTTATCATTTCATATTGCATTCATTAATGCATTCATTATGTGTTACCTTAAAATATGGCGGGATATAAATAACCATTCATATCTTTGTTCTGTATTAATATGATCATTGTAAATACTTGAATGTATCAATTCGCAAATGTAAATAAATGCAACTTTTGTCAAAAAGATTCGCGTAATTTACAATATTCATGTCATATACTGCAAATGAGAACATTCACTGCTTTTTTTTATATAATTTCCGATAAAAGGCCTTGATGTATCTCATTTATTAATTATTTTATTTATTATTTATTTCTCATTTTCTTCTTTAATTTTGTAATCTCATCTTTGTTTACTCAGTTATCAAATAATAAAATGCGAATACATCCATGAGAATTCATTTAAATTCACACTTATTTATTATGAGAATGCTATAACATTTTCATCTGAGAAACTGTTGACTTCATACAAAAGTTGTATATCAATCAAATAAAAATATACCTGTATTTAGTTATTCTCGCGGCATTTATAAAATTTAAGAAATCGTAAATACAGTCTTCCTGTGAGAGTTGAATTGTCTCACCATCTTTCTTCATCATGGAATGCAGATTAAAATTCGACAAGGAATTTTAAATTCCAATCCTAAAATAAATCGAACAGTTGTGTACATATTCATTTTTCTATTGCAAAAAAGAGCATTTAAATCATTTTCAATATTTTCAGAGAGTCTTGAATAAGCTCAATGAAAATGAGCAAATGAATGGGAATGATCTTGGAAGTATAGTGTAAAAATTTGTTCCATTAATATCATTATAAGCAGGCGCAAAAGGCGTATAATTTCATTGTGACTTATCTCTCCGTAGGATGTAACGCTATGCGATAGTTTTTGAAACACTAACATAATTTTTAAGCTATCAAAGTCATAAGAAATTAATTTCGTTTCCTAATAAAATTTCATTTTGTACTCTTCAGCGAAGTGTTTAATACAATTTTAAATAATGATATAACTCACGTACACTTAATTGCATTACTTTTAAAAATTTTATTTGTAAAAATTATCTTTGAAAAGTCAGTAACAGTTTAGTTAATAAAATAATCGAAAACAAAAACAACTTTCAGAAAAGAGTTGAACGCTTTGATTATATATAATACGATATAATAGCATTTTAGCTGTAACCCACTGTAGATACCAAAAGCATTTAAAAATATCTTTTCGTTTCTTATATTTATTAGTTTTTATAATTAATTATTGTGAACATCAGCCACAGATTCTGCAGTCCATTTACAAGGGGAAATATGGCGTTTTAAAGTTATAATCGATCAATCGTTTATCGACTTCTGTAGCTTTTTAAACCAAACTTGATGAACTGAAATATTGTCATTGAAATAATCGTAAAAATCGTGGCAGCTGTTGATCAAACAAGTTATAAATTTAATTGTTCTGCATGCAATGATGCATGTAAAAAAACTAATATTAATCAGTTGGAAGGAAATTTTAGAAATGAAATTATCTCAAAATGAATTGCAATTCACATTTTAACTAAAATTGCATTGATAAAAATTTTAAGGATATATAAAATCTAAAAAAATGCGTAACAATTTATATTATATGATATATATATATATATATTACTAAATTTCCCGGAGTTCGTTTGGATAGTGGAAGTGATATGGTGTAAAGAACGCTCAATCAGCAGTAGAAAAAGAAACAATGACGTTTATTTACACGAAGACACACAGGACAGCACAAAAGCGACAGCTATATACAGCACAGAGACGACTAACTTCAGCTGAGACGTGTAGCATACAACCAGAATCTACTGCAGACAGTAGCGCACAGCTCAGTTCAGCATTAGCTCGACTACGTCGCCTCCGAGTACTCCGCTCCGTTGATTCCGACTACTCTTCTTCGACTGACTCCGTCCACTCTGTCATCAACTTCTGACTACTGACTTGCCTGCTCTGGCAGCTGCGGACCCTTTTATAGGTCTCAGGAGGCGGGGCTAGAAGCGTCTCAACCAATCAGGAACGTTCGAGGCGTATCTAGGTTCCTACTGGACGGATCGGGAACATTCTCGATGTTTCGGGTATAATCCATTTTGGCGCCAAAGTCACCAAATTCGTCGCCAAATGGTCGCCAAGTTTGTCGCCAAGCTCTAGGACCTCCGACGCGCCACCTGGAGTCCCTCTAGTACTGATGACTTTAAAACAGTCTTTCTGTTGATGGAACAAACTATACTGGGAAGCCGAATTGCAGGTGTGTAACAATATATAATTTATTGAATGGGAAAGTCATATTTTTAAAAATATATTTTAAAATATAAATAAGGAAGCAAGTAGATGAAATATATCATAGATGATTATTTTTCTTTCAAAATAGCATTGAATATATGCATAGTTATCGAACGATTCCCCTCCTTCCGAAATGCCATTTATATTAAATTTCTAAGTAAATGCATTTTTAAGCTTTCTCCAATAATCTATAATCCATCCATTTCTTGGATAAAATATGGTTTTAACTCACTCAAATCTTTGGAAATATCATTGTTGAATAAATTAACATATGAAGTCTATTTGTTATTCCATAAAATATTATACTTATTGATTTATGTTTTTCATGTCCTTTCATTTGAAAGATCGTTTTCCGCATAAATTGAAGAAGCAAGTTTGTTTGTTTTATTGAAAAGTATAGAAAAATAATTATATTTTTAATGAATTACTGAATATGCAACATACTCAAATAATCTATATGTTAACAGTTCAATTCAAGATAGCATGTACTAAAACTAATCCGATACCAGTTTTAAATGTTTCTAAAGGTGTTCGAAAGAACAATACATATTCTTCACTAAACAAAATGCGATCTCTGAGATAGGTGGTAATATGGTAATTAAGTTTAATAAATGGTGAATAGAATTTTTTTCATAATTTTTAAACTCTCTGATGCATCTCTAACATACTTATTGATTTTCAGAGTATACAATCCGCCCATTTTGTATTTTTCTGATTTTTAAAAGAATATTCAGTAATATAAAATAATAATAATGAGAACTTTCACTCAAGGAGCTGATTACGGAAGGTTAATTTTTAGGAGCATCTTAATTTTAAAATCTATAAATTAATTATACATCTACGTCAATGCAGGTAATTTTCTGCAAGCTACTGCATTCAACTGAAGTCATTGTAAATAATTTATAAAAAATATTAAATGCATTTCCCAAAGAATCCATTGAAAGTATTAGTTTATTGCATAACATTTGATTAAAAAAACAGAAAAAAATCATTTAAAGTACGAGAAATTTGTATGTAAGTACAGTATTGATGTTAACTGTACTAAAAAAAATTGTTATTACAGTTTTCATTTATCAACAAATTCTGCTTTTACATTTACAGAAAATAAGGATTTCTCTTGCTTGTTTGCATGCGATTTTTATCATCGTGTCATTTTGTATGAAAATCATTTAACTTGTCATTATCTTACGAAATTGTAAACGGTAGCAAGACTCAAAAATGTATAGAAAAAATGCATTTTTATGCATATTGTAATGAAAATAAATCAGTTTAAGAAAAGAGTTTTGTTGATTTCAAAATGCAATATAAAGAGAAAACAAAAATATCTCACATCCTAGCTGCAAATATAAAATTAATGCACTAAATCATGTAAAACGGGTTTTTAAGTTAATAATATTCAAAACATTGTTTATAAGTATTATTAACTTTTCAAAACATTAATTAAACAAAGAACCAAAAAATTTTGGTAATTTCTGTTTCTTCTTCATTACTAATTTCAAATTAAAAAACGAAGTAAGTAAAAAAAAATTTCTTTTAAATCTGGTAATGTATGTTGTGCTAAAAATGGAAAAATTTCATATTTTTTAGCACCTATCTACTAAAATTTATGAATAATATGCAAAATAATACCTTTCCCTTCTTTCATATATCTACATAAAACACTTAACATTTTTTGATATTTAATTAAAATGCATTTTTACAAGCAAGCATTTTTTCTCTGGAATATATAGAGTATAATCTTCAAAGAAAAAAAAATCCATAATTTTACTGCAAAGCTGATGTAAAACGCCTACAGTTACCAAAATTATAAGGTGCAATTCCATTTCTATGCTATGAAGAATGGTTCAAAATTTATTATACAAATATAAAATACCTTTTAGGTATTTTATATTTGCATAATAAATTAGCAGTAACACATTTTTAAATATAAAACTACAATTAGATTATTTCTCAATTCTTAGAGATCTTCAAAAACATACATTTCAAAGAAGTAATATTTTAGTGGAAGAATTTTGCAACATTTATCGCTTAATGAACTTAATCTTATTTTTAATGTTAAGGCGATAAAAGATAATCCTGTGCATCACAAAGTGCACTGCTAATGGGTATGATCTGCATCTCATTAGTTTTTAAAGCTTAAGAAATTATGCTTTTCTCGAGAAATTCGTCGCTTCATTATTTATCTAAAAATGACGGCCAATTGGTTAACAGCTTTGAGATTTCATTCTACCAGCTCTGAAATTAACCTCTGTTATATTTATAATGGTAGAATAAAATCTGGTTTTTAATTTATTGTGATGTTTATAAACGATACAGTCCTATTGTAATTGTTCAGTGTTATCCTAAAGATTTTCTAGAACCTTTCGAGTCGTTGGTGCCTATTTTCTTTGATTTTTAACCTCGTTAAAGGCTAGAATTTAAATTTGTTTGGAATGTTTACTACTTTCCAAAACGGGAATGAATTTTTCAATACTGTTGTAGAATTTACCTTGATTTTATGCATGAATTGTATGTGTAATTTATCGTATTGAGTTATTCATGTTGCATTATGTTGGGTGTTATTCATTCTTAAAGATTGTTCAAATTATGCTGATTTTTCTTTATGGATTTGTTTATCATTCGATGCACTTACTCTTCGAATATGGAATAGATTAAGAATGCCTCAACACGAGTTTTCCATTTTGTTGTGAACGCCGCTTCTTTTAGTTTGATATTCAAGATTGTATAATTCTAGTAAATTTTGCTGTCTGTTCTGTCCATCTTGTCTAGTTACAATTATGTTCTCTTTCTATTCAAGAGTTTGAAATTGAAAAAAAAAAAAAACCTAATTTTAGCTAAAAATTGAGACAAATTCGTTTCCAATTATTGAAATTGTATTATCGAACCGAGGAATCGACTTTAATTATTTGGCACAAAAGATTTGAAAGCGCAAAAGAAATCAAAACATAAAAATTCATAATATAAAGATTTTTCAATCTATTTATATTAACATGAGTTAAACGTCGTTTACAACATTCGATACTATTTAACAACAATATCGGCTTAGCAAATGAGCTTTTTAACGAATATTACTCAAAGTTTTCCCCGTAATTTGAAAATAAAAATTTGACTTGGTCTGCAAATTCTCCGATTGTTTTAAACGATTTTTTTTTTATTTTGTGGTATTTATGGATGTATAATGATTATAACGACACTAAGTCATATTGATGATTCAAGGAAAAAATGTATGCTTTTTCTCATTATATTATGTAAATTTACTATCAAGAAGATATAAAACCCTTCTTTCAAAGGTTGCAAACTTTTCCCATATGTATTGGATGCATTTCACTTTTAAAATTGCTACATCATAATATCTGATGGAAAATACGAAACTTATTTTCGAACACCGATACATTTTTCTGTAGAAAATCATGATATCTTCCTTACAAAATTGACAAACCGTGTGATGGACTCGAAATTTAACTTCTTACTGTCAGAAAAGGCCTAACGTGATGGAAATGCCACTACGGAAATTGCATTCTGAGTACTTCGGATTATTTTATATCATACGGAGATAATCTCCTGGATAAAGTTCGAATGGATTCAGATCATGATGCATTATCTATAAAACTAGAAGATTAAGTCATATCGCTTCATTTAGGAGTGGAAGGATTTTATTAAGGGTGTTTTTACCTTTCTTTCTCTATTTAGCATTTTGTTTATACGTAAATACTTTTGTAGGTACAGAAAAAAATCTAGGGTTTTTTTTACAAGGTACCATCAATTTTCTTATTACGTTTAAAATATTTTTACAAATAAGATTGAAATACTTATACATACCTGTTAGGCAAAAAATTAATTTTCAATCCTTGATATACCCCATAGCATTAAACATCATAATTCGTTTTAAACTATGAATGAACATCTCTTCCCTTTTCTTAAATCGATAATGTAGTCAGCTGCAATAGAGGATGTTTATTTTTATTATATTGTGAATAGTATATATTTCAATTCAAACTGCGCATATTTTATGAAACTCAAAAAAGATTCTTTAAAATTAATCTCAGTCTTTAAAACGTATTGAATTGGTTTTAAGTTTTAAGTTTACTTTGAAGTGGTTTTTAAAATGTTCTTCGCTTCTCTGATCTTCTTCTAAATGTCTTGTGAGAAGAAACAAAGTATTAACTGTTTACTTAAAACTCATTAGAAAGAATAAAAAAATGATTATCATTCATGAAAGAATGAATAATACATAGATTTTGTAGTTAGGATTACAAAAGTTTCCCGTAAAAAAATAAGATCGATTATGTTTTTTGGAAAGTGCTTGGAAAATACTTTTCCTAATTGATTTGAAGTTAGTAAGATTAATTTAATTATCTCCAAGAGATTCTGAAGATGCTCTTTTTAGCTTCTTCTCTAATAAAGCAAGTAAAGGTAAGAAATAAATAATTGTGTATTCGAAAATCATTATTAATAACAAAAAACATTCTTCTGAGTGAATCCTAAAATTAAGTATATATAAAAATATACCTAATAAAACACAATTTTTAAAGTGTGCTTATCTTAAAAGTTTTTTAAGAGTTCAGTTAATGGTTTATAACAAATAACATCGCATTTCCAAACACGTCAGTACCTATATTAAAAAGAAAAATTCACTCTGTCATGTTTTGAGTTTTCTCTAAAAGTTGCTAAAAAACTACATCTTGTCTTCAAACGTACATCTTCAACTTCGGAAGAAAGTTAATTAATTAAATTACGAAGGCCATTGTCTCAAAACGAGTATGAAAAAATTTGCTAATGTCCTCTGCTTTCCAAGGAAATACTGAAAATTAAATCGTAATGCTGCTTCCATTATCAAATAAAAAGCAAGAATTACATTCTGAAGCTCGATTTTTCTGTCTTTAATGGACCACTCTTTTGACACGTCCGAACTGATTAGTCAGGAGTGAATCGATATAAAATATTAGCCTTTTTCTTCACCCTTTTGCAAGAATTAGTTTAATGCACTGTTTATGTAACACTGGAAATTTTCTTAAACTTTTGTTATTAAGAATATAAATATATCGTACTAATAGACAAATTTCTGAAAATCTTTCAAAATTTTTATATTAAATAATGCATCATTTACTTCATAAGTAATGTACCGGGCACATTTCTTACCATAAATAATATTTCATTCCTTCCAAAACTGCACTGAAAATACTTGTACTTGATGACAGATGATTATTTCTAAGTGTAAAGTTAAAATGTGAAAAACAAGAAATAGCTTATTGAAGGTAAATATATAGTAATAAAATTGTGAAAATTCTTGTGTTTTCAGTTTCAGAGGACATCTAATTTAAATCCTTAATTTTTAAAATCCAGCACTATTCAAATCCAGCATATAAATTCTGTATCCATCCATATAGCTACCGATAATTTATTTTTAGGGTTTTTCAAAAGTCTTTATCAAACAAAACATGAGGGCATTTATTTATTGCGCTGTATAAATGCAACACGAATTAGATATTTCAAATAAACAAATATAATTTTAGATTTGTTATTATATTATTACGGCAAATTTGTTTCGATAAGACTATATACCAGTGTTTCCCAAACGTTTGACATATGTGTACCCCTTCTATAATTTTCGTAATGCTGAGTACCTCTCGTCAAAAAATGGATGTATTTTAATAACAATCAAATATATATATATATATATATATATATATATATATATATATTGAGGCATACACAAAATAATAAGAAAAGAGAAATAAAATTATTCATAATAAAATATAAATATAAGTTATATTCTAAGTAACATTTATTTGGATCGATGAGAAAGATGAAATTGTTTGTGCTGAGATACAGATCGTCATAATTTGGTTCCCTGTTTGTTAATTTTAATCTCAGATGCTGTTCCAAGTCCAACAGTCTGTTCCTTTTTTAGACTTAATCTCTACAAATGCTGAAAAAGCAACTTCACATAAATATGAAGTTGGAAAAGGCAAGATGTATTTCAGAACTCTTTCTGTTAAGACCGGGATACACATGTTGCCTTTGTAACCAAAATGATGTTAAGGTACTCTGCCTACGTTTAATTTTCAACTATCCGTCTGAAGCCAATTCCAACAATTGATCTTCTTCTGCATGCGTCAAATCTTCTAGCATGGATGTTGTGTCAATAGTAAACGGATCTCTTATCCATTCAATGTTTTTGTTTAAATCATGAAAATAGTTTATAAGGAGGGACAGTGGATCACAGATAATTGGGCCTTCTTTCATTTTGGACAGAGTCACGTAATTTTCCGGGGGGTTGAATTTTGCCTCAGTTGTACTCCCATCTAACTCTTATAGTATCCCGGGGATACGCGTATAAAACTTTGGGAAACAATGCTATAGACCTTTCATTAACCGTAATGTTACAATCAATCGACATTTTAATCAAATTATTACAGAATTCATAAATTTTCAGCTACAAAAAAATTTGTCATTTGCATTCATTTGGAAGTCGTTTTCATTCGGATTTATCAAAGTTTTAGTAATATTTGTTGATAATAGAAAGAGGAACGTTATTTACATTATACGGATGTTATACGACTGGAATACAATTGTTATACGATTTTATATTAAAGTTAGTATTATCAGAAAGAGGGAACAAAAAAACTAATATGATAATCCATTTTACAAAAAATCCATTCATTGATTGATTACATGTTACAGCGAATATATGGAAACTATATTATTGCATGTATCACCCATTTCTCCTTCAAGTGTTTTTTTTCATATAAAATGGAATTCATCAAGAGCATTCACTCGGAAAGTTATCCATTGCAATTCACTAAAGCTTGATTTATAATCTGACTCAAGCCTGAGGCCAGCTGGCAAGATGGATGAAAATATGCTCCAGCAAGATGACAAGAAAAATTCGCTCGAATTCGATTGAGAGTAAGAATTTTTTTGTCCTTTTTTTTGGCATTTAATCAATGTGGAATAAAAATTTAGCCTCTGGCGAACAGACAGTTTTTTGCATACATAACAATAAAGGGAAAATAATATGTATTTTCTTCTTATAGAAAAATATAATTCTCTATAGTTGATAAAAAAGATATCAATAGGCTAATATTCGATTCTAAAGAACAAACCCTAGTAGTTTCGAAGTTAAATGGATTTTTCCCCCTGAATTCAAAGCAAAAATAAGAGAAAGAACACTAAAGCTATTTATCAGATGTAATAAAGTATTCTGAAAATCGTAGAAGCAAAATAATGCGATTTATTTGATTAACGCTTATCGATAGACGTTAAGATTCTGCTTTTACTGCAATACTTACAATGTTTAAGATCAGACGTAAAATTTACATACTATTCACGTTTCACTGCTTTAAAATCAAAGTAAGCAGTGTATTGCCAATTTAAAAAAATGATAAATTAGACACAAGAATACAAAACTGCATGTTTGAAATTGAATAACTTATTTCTTTATTAGCAGACAAGATGATAAGGGTATAAAAAGCAAATTATTTGCAAAAGGTTTGCTTTTTTA
>JAPMOR010109887.1:0-13975 GCA_026543865.1 Argiope aurantia
AAATGTCTCGGTAAAAGCAAAATTGAATTGTATAAAAGAGATTTTACGTATTTAAAAGGATTTTCCGTAATGTAAACAAGTTCAATAATAAATAAAATATTTTCGTATCCAAAGTTTTAGTAAACAAATATCTTCGGAAGTCTGTTTGTTCAAAACAGTTTCGTGTGTCGAAATTTGAAAATATGAATTTTATTCAGTTCTATTTATTAGTTCAAATTTTATTCCAAATAACTGAATATTTCAAAGAGGATTTCTTGCATAGAAAAAAAATTACAATTCGTCATATCAGTTTTCGACACTGTCATTCTTGAGAAGAATGAGCCGTAATACTTTGTTAAAAAATCCTTTCCTCATTTAAATGCCTTTTAAAGTTATAGGGTGTTTTCAAATGTTAAATATATAGCGAAAGATGAGCTAACTAAGTTAAATGCAATATACAATAAACAATTAGATAATTGCATGAAAAAGATGTTGCTTAAGAAATAAAAAGGCTCTGTCGAGAAAAATATATTCTTACTTAAATATTATATATTTAGGATTCATTTTAGTCCTTTATATGGTGTAGTAAGCTAACCATATCGCTTTTGGAAAATGGGGATCTGCTAGAAAGTCGTCACGCCCTAATAAGTTTCAAGATAAACATATTTTGACACAATTCGGGCAATATATTAGAACAGTAATTATATAGCATAATTTTGGGTAATATATAGCCAACAATATGAAAATTTTGGGATTTAACTTCGATTTATTTTTCCACGGGAGACATAATTTATACATGGGGACGAAGTTGGAACATATTCCTTCGCACCAGATGACAAAAGCAAAGTGGAAGTATTTTTCCCCTGAGTGATTTTACTCAGTTTTCTGAAGGGATTTCTTTGATTCTTGTAGACTTAGAAAAAGAAACCTTAGGTATCTTTGAAGGGCCGCTGTGGCCTGGTGGTAAGGCCTGCACTACCTACCTCCAGTTCCGATTACGGAACCGGAGGGTTTCAGGTTTTTAGACCCGATTCCACCGAAGAAACGCCATGTAAGCGAGACTGGTGCACTTCATATCCGTCGGGGTCAAACGTCCTAACGATGGTGTGGTGAGGAAATTTGGAGAGGTAGTACCAGCTCAAGTGTCATCCTCGTCATCTAACCGCGTTTCAAAAGTACGAGATCTGTCCCAAAATAGCCTTAGTGTTGCTTTAAAAAATGGGACATTAACATAATTAAACTAGGTATCCTTGAAAGGAGAGCGTAGGTGTTAGTAATTTTTATCCTTTCTCTCGGAATGAGGGAAAATTAAATATCAGCTATTGTTTTAGTACTCATCTTGCAAATAATTAAATAGAAATGTCGTATTTGGGTCAGGAAATAAAAGAACATTTTAGACTCAAATAATATGGGCTAATTTAGAATTTAAAAAAATCAGGTAATGAATTAAGATTTAAATTAAAATATAACATTACATATAGCATCATTATTATGCAAGTACAAAATATCCAACAAGATTGACAACAATATTGTCCGATCTTAAGAATATTGTGCAACATCTGAGATGTATAGAACATCTTAAAGTAAGCTGATATATCTGTCACTTGCCGTCGTGTTTGATTAGAAATTGTGCAAAACATTCTATATGGCATATCTTTACATCTAATGCTACTATATTCGGCAGGTAGCTAATTCTTAGATATCACATGTTCCTAAGAAAGATGTTGAATCTTTGATTCATTTTTTATCAAAAATGTTTCCTCAATTTTGTGGAATATAATTGAAAAAAAAATCTTTTTGTATTACTTAATTTAAAATAATAAGCTTTGAATTGATGCCAATTCTTTTCCATACAACTTGGATCTCTTTTAATAAATTCATAAAAATATGTTAAATTATAAATTACAATATTTGTCATTAGTTTAGTACGTTTGAATACGCGTGCATTGCCATGATATTAAATTTTATATATATATATTATCATTGCATTATACTTAAAAGCAGATTTTTAATTTATTCGCGAATAGAAGCTGAAACATTATTACGCTACGATGTTCAGAACTAGAGGTTCAAAAAAAGTACCTTATTTCAACAACATAAAAATGTTGATTTAAAACAAACTAATGGCGAAAATTGAGGAAGAACAAATTTTTAAAGGCATTAGTCTTGAAACCTCAACAACCACTTTTTTTTCCATGTTCCGTCGTCTTTACATTTCTCTTTTTAATAAACGCAGCATGGGTTTTCTCTTTGACCTCTTTACCTAGACTAAGCAAACACAGACGAATATTAAACAAAATCGATGACATTCAAGCTTCAATACACGTAACAATGTGTGGATATTCCATGTAACATGAAGATACTTCAAGCTTAAAATTCGCTTTACTGTAATAAAAGAATAAATTAACGTTAGTGATTAACAAATAACCAAATATAAACTACAGAGGTATATAAGCATTAAAAAAGGCTGTCACCTTGGCAACCTGTTATGCTTTGATAATGGTTTGACTAGAGTCGAATTTAAATTTTACCAGTAAAGAATTTCTCAATATTAGAAGAGGAAATAAAATCAAATTTTCTATTTGTTCCGTATAAACAATAAAATCGTTCTTTAAGTTTTGCGCTAATCTATTAATCAATAAATTTATGATCCATAAAACAGATGTCTTATATCGTTTTTTAACTTAATGTTTATAGTGTAGATCTTATCTTTCTCTTGCTCTATATCACAGAACATTAAAGTTAGCAAAAATTTATTTTTAATTGAAAATTCACTGAAATGTCAAGGCATTTCGTCAAAAATTTCAGAATATATTACAGTACAAAAATACTTATATCGTTTTTCAAAAAAATAACTTTTTAGCGATATAAATTCATTTTTATAGCGATATTAACTATGCATTTTTAGTTTTCAAACTAATTTAAATAATATTTTAAAGATATTTATAAACTTATTTGACGACAATACTTCTCATTTTGTTTTTTACTGTTTTGCTATCAGTCCGTTCTGATGACATTTTTTTTAATGTTAAGCCTAAAACATTGTTTATATAATCGTGTAGTGCCGTCTGTAACGCTGAGAGGAAATATGCCTGCTCTTTTGGTCTGCGTCATTAGCGAATGAAAAATTCCAAATTCCGTTTTGACGTCTAAAAACCGAGATAGTTGTTTTTTAATGTTTAAATTGCCTGATTTATCTATGTGTGAATAAATCTAAGCATGAATATATATTATTGCAAAGGTCAACGAATTGAAGTCTGCCATTTTAATTGTTTTATATTTATGTTGATTCATTATAATTTCCCTTCACGCATCAAATTGGAGGTTATTGCTTATGACTCAATCTGATCTAGAACGTGACGCAATGAAAAAGTATCCTGAATCTAAAATTTCATTCAAGTTTTATTTAAAGGTTTCCAAATTGTATATCGCAGCATTCTGAAGAAATTTAGCTTCCTCACGAGGATGTTATGAAATATTGCAAAATTTTCATGCTTTTATTTACAGCTATAAGTTAATTTCTTATAACAAGATAATTGAAAGTAATTTATGAAATGGATTGTGAAGTACGCTTTCAAAATGATCATATTAAAGATTTTGCCTGGATTCAAGATTTATTTAATGCTACTGTTCCATTAGCATTTCTTACTGCAGACGAGAATAATTTGATTAATTTGTCTTGCGAAAATTCATTAGAATAAAAGTTAACAGAGTGGAATTAATTATTTCTTTTATTTTTAGTGAAAGATAAGTATCCATTTCTTTTTGATTAATATTTATCTTGAGCGATGGATCTTCTTAATTGCCATCAAAAGGGAATCAGAGTTCAATTCAATTTAATTTTACAATAAGAAAATATGTATTGTGAAACATTTTAAACAATCTTTTATTATCATATTTGCTAAAAATTATTTGATGCAATTTTCTATTTATTTTTATCTAAGCTGTACAAAAATCATTGATTATTTTCCAAAAATTGCTTTTGGAAGTTTATTTGGGACACTTCTTGGAATATATCGATATTTATCATAAATGAATATAACTGAAAAAGCTCAGAATTTGTTGAATTTAAATGATAATCTCATTGTTTACTTCTTTTAATTTTTATCATTAAACTATGCTAGTGTAATAAATCTAATTATTTATAAAACTCTAGCTGATGCCAAATGGTTGACTATAGTTTAACCTTAAAATTTAAAATAGTTAATAGTATTTGCTTTTTGGTTATATCATAACATGCAATTTAAATATATCACAAACGACTTCAATTTGAAAATGTAATTCAGTGTAACACAAAAACATGCATTGTCCAAATATTTGACCCAATTTTTCATAACTGAAATGCTAACATTAATTAGATATGTTTAAAAATTAATTCCAAAAATTCATTTTATTTATCATAAAATGCAGGTTGCAATTCACATCGCATGGATTCAATTCAGATTGCAATTTTTACACAGTAAAGTTCTGTTTTTATGCGGTAGATAGGAACCGCATAAAAAATCGCACAAAAAATATTCGGAAATTTCATAAATATTTACATATAATAAACAATTTTATACGACATACTACAGAAAGATAATTTTTATGCGGCGGACAAGGGACCACATAAAAGGAAAGTCGCACTTAGAAAATACGTCAATTATTTAGAAATACGCGAGAAGGAGCATCAAAACAAAATAATAATTAAATTACACATGAAAACATTTAATTTCTCATTGTATACAAGGAGAATTTTTCAAAATGCACTTTATATAATTCACTGCTACTGGTCGTTATCCAAAATGGAGTTGGATTGCTTATACTTATGTCTAAAAATAAAATAAAAATCATAAAAACTATATACAAATAGATACAAAAGCAATTAATATATTTACCATTAATCTCACTATAAAATGAACCTTAATCACTTGAATCGTGGATAAAACAGGGAATACGAAGCGTATGTTGCTGGAGCGTCGGGAGAAAATAATTGAATGTGCATTGTCGGGAGACTGTTTAAAACAAATAAACAGAGCTTCTTTAAGAGTACATGTATATGTACACTGATAAAAAAAACATTACAAAATGCCAACGACGTTGAAATTACCGCAACGACGTACCTCATTAAAAAAATCGTATAAAAATAAAATCGCATAAAAAAAGGACCGTACAAAAACAGGTTTTACTATATATTAACATAGATAAATGTCAGCAAGATATTCCTATGAAAAATATTTAGGAAAACCAAAAATTAAAACATAAAGAGTTATGAAGTCGTTTTAACTATTACTGATTAAAACAATTTATCACGCATATTTTACCGAAACCAAATTCCAATGTCTTATTTGCAAAGGATAATTATTACCAGTTACGTGAGCTCCTACTCTATACTGATTATTGCCTCTTCCAATCACGAATAGAATTAAACCATCACAGTTCCCATTTCCTAACGCCACGTTTGGCATTCAACATTCGGAAACAAAACAATCAGAAGGCAAACATCCCATTCATTAATTAGATGGGATATGAAACGCGATTCCTTACTCTATACGCATACCTAACATTCTCTTGGCGCCATCTGGTGACAAGCAAGGCATCATTGCTAACATTAGGTGACATTTAGATGAGTGATGAAAGCAGTATGAAGTCCGTCTGCCATCATAAGCAGCGACGGAATTGATAGATAGCGAAGGCATTAATAGGAATTCTTCAAGCTGTTTGATTTGTAATAAATGTAGCGGAAAAGGTCGCAATATTCTTCGCCAATGTAACTCGGAAGTATCCTATTAGTGCTAATTTATTTTTAAGTCAGTGCTTTAGTGGAATTTGTATTCCTGGTTCAGTCATAAATTAATATTTTAATTCCTTTTGTCAACTTAAATTGATCCGGTATTCCAAATCAGAATTGGAAATATCTTTCTTTGTTCCTTCCTTAAACATTAACTGCCAATTTTTTGGAAATTTTTGACTGGATAGTTATATATGCACAATCAGTTCTGTTATAGTATAATTATATTCAAATTATATTTTTTAGAAAATATTTAATATTTTTGAAAAATTCCCAAACGGATATCTTTATAAAATAATCGATAAAATCATTTCAATAAGAAACAAAAGACAGAGTAAGTAACAAAGTTACTATAACCTCTAAATTACAAATTTTCAACTAAGTTTCTCAAAATCAAAGTTTGGAATATCTCCTCATGTTATAAAAAGGCCTTAACCATTAATTGGTTGTTTTTTTTCGGAATTGTTGACCTGATAAGTTATATATGTATACAAAACAAGTTATGTTATAGTATAACTATATTCAAATTATATCTTATTTTGAAAATATTTGATATTTTTGGGAAAGTCCCAAATGGGTATCTATATAAAATGATTAATAAAATCATTTCAATAAAAGACAAAAGACTGAGTAACAGATCATTACTATAATCTCTAAATTATATATTTCATTAAAATATAAAACCCAAACCAAAAATATAATACTTCAAATATGACAATTCTGTTCCGTTCAATTTACAGACGAATTTTATATTTGTTCCCTTGTTGTAAAGAAAGGAAGCACACAATACATACTGCCACACGAAATATTGATTGATATATATAGAATGAATCTAAGCTGTCAGGCATACAAAATATTTTTGGCGTCAAGTAGTGTATGTAAAATCCAAAAATCTCTTAATGGGTATCATAGCAGCCAATGGCTAAATCTGTGGTGCACTCTCTCAATAGATGCTATCGAAGTCTCTTCCTCCATGGATATAACACGTTCCAATTCGGAGATTCATAATAAAATGGCTTTTCAACGATGAAATTCACGGTTAGTAATTTCCAAGGATAAGTTTAAATTTGTAGACATGTAAAGAGGATTTTCTCGAATGAAAAAACACAACCCCAGAATTTCCTATGTTTAGTTTATTTCCATTTAACTATCTCTGTAATCAAGCAGTTCATATATTCGTCATATAAAATTCCACTCTTGAAGACTGTGGGAAAGTAAAAAACAGAACGAAAAAAAATGCAGATTTCCATTTTTGTTGTTGTTGGAATACATTCAGTCGAAATTACTAAATTATCACTTTGAGGAGGTTTGTAATGAAATCCTAACCATGCAAGTCAATACAAGTATGATTTGCATGACTACAAAAATGTATGATCATTGTAGGGGACATCTGCATTCTTCCTATTCAAATATGGATTGATATTTCACACCAAAGCTACCACTGGTCAATGTCACAAATTATTTCTTCATAAAGCAAACCTAACTGGAAATCATTGAATTCCATTGAATGAAACCAAGAAAGGACAATTTAAAGGAGCTGAATGATGTCAATTCCTCTATCGACCTAAGTTTCTAAATCATGTAGCTTCTTTCGTATCTTCTCTAAGTCATGCCTTGCATCGATAACCTAAAAAGAGTTGATTTAAACCCTCCTAAAATGGCATCGCCAGAGGCTCAAACGGATATGTTATATGATGAATTGAATTTATCGGAAATGGATTGCTGAACTTTCCCATTCGTCTCTCAAATCTCTGAAAGCGAAGCATCCTTCAATTCCAGTAATTTCATCTATCGAGGATTCAAATTTACGATTCTCATCCTCCAAAAATTCTTTCTTTGTGCTTTTTGAATGCAAATAATAAGAAAATGAAAATTATTCTGTGACAGTCAAATTCAAACACTGAGAGGAGACAAATATGTACATACATAGTTTATGTATCAAAAAATAAATACATGGAAACATTTTTACTTAATTCTTATAAAATAATTATTTTTAGAAATTTCAAGGCTGAATAGAAGAAACATTTTCGCTTCATTTCACTATGGGAGGCATTATTTACGTACAAGAAGCGATGGTAAAAACTGGCGTCCTTTTACATTGCGATACAAACACAAAAGAAACCAAAATTATTTTCTTCAGTGGTTTTATTATGGGATTTTTATAGGTATTTCTTTCACACGGTATTCTTAGGAAAGGGAAATTTAGTTATCTTTAAAAGAATGTTGTAGGCATAAAGAATTTTTCTCCCTTTTCTCAGAGCGTGAGAACATGCTGAATTCAGCAACATTATAGAGCCCTTGTAAAATTAATTAAATAAAAGAGTAGGAATTTGATCAGGAAATAGAACATCTTAGAATGAAGTTAATATGGGTGGGCTAAATTAAGATAAAAATTAGGAAATCATTTCAGATTTAAATTAATTTTAAAATATCATTGCATATATTTAAAAAAAACGCCAAATAAAAATAATCAAGCCTGATGCAAAAGTATTTTCTTTATGATATTTGGCTATTTTTTTCATGCTCTATTCTACTTGAGAAAAATTGTTAGTTGTGATTAGTTTCAATTTCTGAATCTTAGGCTTATTTCATTTTTTAAATGTAAGTGAATGTTCGAGTTGATCAATACTTCTAAATATAGATGCAAATTTTCATAGGTAAACATTTGGCAGTTTCTAAAGCTGGTTATCAGATATATGTGTATTCAGGAATTTTACCTTCACAATATTTACTTTCAAGTAAGAATTAGTTTAAAGCTCAGTTTGCACATAAATTCGCTATTTATTAAGGAAATAAATAAAAGGGATGAAAGTTATCTTCCCAAATATAAATCTTTGATATTTAGTTTCTAATTTTAAAATTCTCACTTGAGTCAATTTTAAAAGTAATTTATAACTATGCCTGAAGACTTTTCTGAATCTATAAAATTCTTTAAAACATTACTGATAATATAAAGAGGTCGCAACGATTGCTGTAACACAACAAGTTTCGATGTTTATAGAAGAAGGCATAACCTTTTGGAACAATTTTTCCCCAAAATCATAACATATCATACTCTTTTGATCCATGCAAGAAACCTAAATGTTCCAAATAATTATATTTCTTATTTTCTTTCCAAAAATAAATTTCAAATAATTCTTAAAAATATATTAAAAAAATCTTTGAATGAACTATGATAAAGAATCGGGGATTGTTTCCAATTAAATGCAATTACTAAGGCCAAAACGGGAAAATATTTCGATATATCGGAAAGATATATTGAATAGTGCTGCTTATAATTGTAATATATTTATAAGTTATTGTTGACTTTAAATAAAATTTTGTTCTATAAACGGATAAACAATATTCTGCTAAATATAAATTTCTGTGTTTAAAATAAATAACTCAATTTCTTGCAATTATTTTCATCATTATAATATGAGTGGAAATGCATGTTTTGGTATTCCTTATCTGTAAACTGTTGGAATACATTACGGCACCGCTTATATGACAAATGGAATAATTTGAAGCACAGTTTTTAGAATTTCTAATTATACGCATGTAAAATACTTATATTTACCACTCTTTTATAAATTTACTGCATGCTGCGATAAGATTTTAATGTGGTCTTTGAACAGCGCACCTCCGATAGAATGTTCTCACTTGTGTTAGCAATAATGTTGTTGTGGTTTCTGATGGCACTTGCCATGGACATGCCCGCTGATTTCGAATTCAGTGATTTTAAGCCGGGCGAGAGCGTCTCTTGTTTTAGTAACGCCAACTAGGGCTAAGAGTACGATTTTGCTACTCGCGCATCACATCGCTTGCACAGCCGCTTTTTACAGGGAGCACATTCACACATCTCACAGATAAAACAGATGAAGAACAACCATGCCCGAACCGGGACTCGAACTCAGGACGCCCAGATCACGGGGAAGACGCGATACCCCATGCCAGGAAGCCGTCGTTAGCAATAATTGTAGAAAAGAA
This sequence comes from Argiope aurantia, assembly GCA_026543865.1. Lineage (NCBI taxonomy): Eukaryota > Metazoa > Arthropoda > Arachnida > Araneae > Araneidae > Argiope > Argiope aurantia. The sequence goes on from JAPMOR010109887.1 coordinate 9,719, forward strand.
GCAAAAAAGAAGCCTATCAAATTCTTTATCATTACTTCTTTTATTGAAAAAGTAATGGTCAGAGAATCTTGCCACAATTATGAATCTGCTACAAATTATTTAACGATCACAAGAATTCCGAGTGCCAGGAAATATGGGTAAATATCTTAACAATTCCAAAGATCTCAAGCAAAAATGTTCTTATTAAAATAATATCAATGGTCTCTAGGCATAAAAAAGTTAATAAAATTTTTTACTAATGTTTGTTAGAGGTACGATTGGATTCTGCACAAGAGCATAAAGAAAGCTGAAAAAAGAATAATGAAATTCCCAGAAAAATATCTCCCTATTATTCATCACAAAATAAATAAATTTGCTTGCGAACGAAAATTTAACGAAATTTAAAAGATATCTGCATAGGCAGATATCCTTTATATCAAATATCATTAACTTCGTAAAAATAATTTAAATGTGTGATGCCTTCATATTAAACCTATCTTTAGAATCACAAATTTCTATTTACAATACATAGTAAAATTATTTAAAGAAAGTGCATTATCACCTGCAAATAGATTGGAGGGAATGGTAGCTTCCTTGAACCGTCAGATTCCAGACAATATAGGAATCATTTCTTAATTCTATTGCTTCAAAGATCCCGTGGTGGCCTAACGGTAAGGTATCAGCTCGTGAGCCGTAGGGTTCCAAGTTCGAGACCCGATTCCGAAGAACCGTCGTGTAAGGGGGTCTGTTGCATGTTAAATCCGTCAAACGTCCTCCCACTGGTGTGACGTAGTGTGGAGAGGGGGTGCCAGCTCAGATATCGTCCTCGTCATCTGACTGTGGTTCAAAATTACGAGGTCCGTCCCAAAATAGCCCTAATTTTGCTTGAAACGGGACGTTAATATTACTAAACTCAATATCTGCAATGTAGGTATGATTTGTACATATTAAAACCATCATTCCTCTAATGTAGTAAACATGTATGTCCTTATCATTTGTTCATACAGCAATTGTCCTTGAAAATATCGCCAATGTAGCGATCTATCGGTTGTATTAATGAAAACAGCAAGAAACGGATCCCTTGTATATAAATACACAGACAATATGCCAACAAATAGCTTTAGTAATCAATATCCAAACTGTTCAGCATGGAGATTTTATTAGGATCAATCAAGGCGATGAGTCTGATTCATTGAAAGTCTGCAGACCCTTCTGAAGAAAATTACGAAGCCTGTATTAAATTTAAAGTAAATTGGGAGGCAATGAAATACAGATACAGAAGGAATAATTTGTCATGCATGGATGATAACGATGATGGTACAAGACATGAGAATAATAATGTTAAAGAGGAACTGGGAAAAAAACCACCATTGATCCATGAAACTCTGCAAGCCCTTTGCCCTTTAATAAGATCGATACAATAATTATTGAATCTTTTTCTGAACATTATTCATATGAAATATTATGAGAAGATTTGACATCTCAATAATTTGTTATTTTCTTTAAAAATTTTACAAATTAAATATGTATGAATTTTTTTCAATCCTGATCATTGTATTATTTTTCTGTTTATAATTAAAAGCAAATGAATAATACGAATGGTGTTGTGTGACGTTTTGTTTCTACTGTTCCTGTATCTTTTAGAATTTATTTTTAAAGCATTTTGGATGTAATGGTCTCTTCGGTTTGGATACTATATGATCACTATAGTGGCTTCCATTATAGTTCACGATTTCACTCATAATATAGTATCCATGGGAAAGCGTTTTTCTGACAATAAATAGCTTTAGCACACACTATTATTATTATTGAACATTATGATATATGAAAAATGCATTAAATGTAGGTCGAAGATTCCGTCTTTTTTCGATAAATTTCTGGATTTTTCCTAACATATAATAGAATACGTCATCAATACATAGATGTACAGTACACAATTGTGAAGTCTAACCGCTCACTTATTTGTATCCGTTAAAGAAAGCGAATCACTTGGGAAAAGAGGCTGCGAGATCTTTGCTTAAGATCGAATTACTGGAGTAAAGAAGAAAAAAATGTTGGGCAACGGTGCCTCTAGAGTCACTGAAGGATTTCCGTGATCTGAATAGAGAGTCGATAGAATAGAATTCAATTTTCGTCTCTGCGTTGATGTGACAGTTATATTTTACGAGTATTTTACAGCAGTGTTTCCGATAATGGAAATAAAAAATAAGAATTTTCTTTAAATAAAATTGGATTGATATAGTAATAAGAATCAAACTTAATCATAAGAATAAAACTTAAATAGCACGGCAGAAATTCTGGATTTCAATTTATAAATTCTTTTTTAATCAAGTTCTAAATCTTTTTCCTTTCTAAAAGTTGTCATTTATAGCCTTATTGAGCTTTAATGATAAAATTTGGATATTAGGATTAGAACAATGCTATTTTTTTAACTTATCGTGTATGTTTATTTGAATAAAAACTTCGAATTTGCCATTGGGCAAATAAGGAGTGGTAAAGAATTGTTATCCCATTTATATATATAGTCCTAATTATATAATTCATTACAAGATTCATCCAGTATTTGTCCTCTGACATCATTAAAAATGGAACATAACATTACTGTCATTTATAACATTATTGAGTTTTGATGTAAAGTCCAGATAACAGGATTCGAACAATGCGAATTTTTTACGAAATTTATCATGTATGTTTATTTGAATAAAAACTTTAAATGTATCATTGATCAAATATAAAGAGAGTTAGAGAATTGATTTCTGAATCTTGTAAAATCCTCGTTGTCTAATTCACAAAAGATTCATCCAGTATTTGTCCTCTAACATCATTGAAAATGGAACATGACATTATTGGGCTATGATGGTAAGGTCATGATATCAGTACTAGAATGATACGAATTTTTTTAAGAAATTTTAATTGTGTATATTTATTTGAATAAAAACTATAAATGTGTCGTTCGTCAAATAAGAAGTGTTAAGGAACTAGTTTCTCATACGTATATAGGCCTCGCCATCTAATTTACTACAAGATTCATCTAGTATTTGTCCTCTATCATCATTAAAACTGGAATATTAATATGATAAATCAAATTTTATCATTTATCCTCTCTTCGGTTGCTATTATCTGTTTTCATTACGCTCAGCAATAAGGATAACGTCAGAAAATTGTACCAATTCCCATTTTTAGAATTGGCTTTGAAAGCTGTGAAATCATAAACGATAATGGTGCATTTCGTTTCTATTCTTCTCATTACTGATAATTCTTTGTTTCGTATTTTCGATTTCAAAATTCAGCAAAGCTCGATGTAATTTAGATAACTTCTTTCTTCAAATTTTCTTAATCATTATTTGGAATTTCATATTCATACTTGAGAATCTAAAGAAACTGGAAAATATTTGATATTTTAGTTGTAAATATTTTTTTTAAACTTAGAAAGAATGATGCAACAAGAAATTAAACTCTTCCCATATAATGTTGAAATTCTGTCTTTATCGGATTATCGAATATTGGATACTTGAATATGTAATGGAATCAAAATTAACATTAAGGTCCAAAAAATGTGCTTTCTAAATATAGTGAATTCTAGATTTTTTTATGTCCTTACATGATTTGAAACAAGAAATACCCAAAATAAATAATGGTACATCTAATTATAAGGATAAATAATAGTGAAGTCAAAGATCGAAATCGAAAACTGATCAACTTCCATTCATTAGCTAACAAATGTACTTTTTTATAATCGATGCTATGTCTTAACATCACCATAAATTGAAATTAAGGGAAACTTGCATAGCAGCTCATATCACCGATTTAAAGCTTGATGTTTGCTAATATTAAAGTGCATTTATGAATGAATGTATTAAGAAATCATAACTTTCAACAGAATTTTTTTTATTTTTACTGATAAAAATGCTTCAAAATTTGAAATCGGATATCAAATTTACATTCAAATATATGAACACGCAGGAAAACAACTGTTGCCATCAAAGAATTTGATTTAGAAAGTTTGATAAATCGTCGTGCTTTAGATCTCACTGAGTCCGAAAAACTTAATTTTAAAATTATCTGTTTGTCCGTTAACAGAAACCGAAGTAGTTAAATAAATGAAACCTGGATCTGTGGTATTTATTGCAAAATTGTAAATCGTCCTCAAAATGATGTCAAAACCTGAGGATTGACTCTATTGATTAGCAGTTAAATGGATTGACTCTATTGATTAGCAGTTAAATGGATTGACTCTATTGATTAGCAGTTAAATGGATGGACTCTATTGATTAGCAG
>JAPMOR010109888.1:0-10043 GCA_026543865.1 Argiope aurantia
TGGCATACATTGCCTAGATTTTATCACCTGTTGCCTCATTTTTCATAATTCTTCTTGACATATAAATTATTCTGCCCTCTAATTAGATGCCACTTCCTCTTTAAGATTTTTTCTTTTATTTCTATTTATATAAGAATCTAAAAGACAAATGAGATGTTTAATCTGAGTATTTACGATTTTTGTACTTTGATAATAATTGTTACAAAAGACTTGACAAAAATTTTCAGTATCAAACCAATGAGATTTTTACCTCTCGACTTTTCGAGCGTCTTGTGTTTAACTTCGGTGAAGCGTGAAAATAATCGGATGTTCAGTTTGGATCTCTTTCTGTTGACGGAGTAGATTACACATGTCTACTATTTTGGTACAAACACAGAATACCAAATTTCACTCATCTAGCTAGTTTAATTTACAATTTCTCATATACGATGTATATAAAGAGAAAGTGCTGTAATCGTAGAAAATTTCGAACTTGACGAATTTCCATGTTTCAGATTTCCTTGAATCCAAAAAACAAAATTAATGGAATTATGTCTGTGAACGTAATAACTTAAAAGCGTTGAGCAAGATGGATATAATTTGGTATGTGGCCTCTACTTCACATTTATAGATTTCTACCAATTTTTGAGCAAATTCAATTCAGAGGTAGTCTATTTGCAGTCTATCCGAACATAAGTTAAAACGATTACAATAAAATGAAGAGAGCTCGGAGCATAAAATTTGATACACGGATTTAACATTAGACAGTTATCAAATTTGAAACAAAATCCACCATGGGATTCATCATTTATCGGTCAGTGCTTTCACAAGCATGCAAACGCGATAACCCAAAAACGTAATGTACTTAAATGTTTGAAATTTGATCGCTTCGAATTCAATCGACCTGAAAAAAGATGTCCAAAATACGCATTCCGTGTTCCAGTACTTGTGTATTAACAGCAATCCCTCTAAATGTCAAAAATCGTAGGCTATTAAGCTCTTTCGTAACTATTGTTTACCAATGGCATATAGCAAATAATACACAAATATATTTATTAGAGTATGCGAGAAAGTTTCGAGGAAACTATTTCTGGCTGCTAAGTTATAGACTTCACATACACGCAGACTAAATAGGGGGGGGGGGATTAGATGCGTATTTACAATTTTAGAGTAAATAATCGAGCATTAGAATTCACTCAATCACAAATCCGCGTCTAGACAGGCCTACGGATAATCAACTCGAAAACATATTTCAGCCAAAATTTGATTTAAACCTTCCGTTTTAATGATGGAACGATACACAAAATTAATCATCCATCTAGCTCGTTACTTCTGCAAATAACCTCTATTTCCATGCACACAGATAGACAGATTTACCATCCATTTATTTCGATCAAAATTTGGCAAAAGTCGATATAATAAAAAGAAACGTTTTAAAACTTGATGAATTAACAAAGTTTGTAATAATTTTCAACAATGAAAATTGTTGCAAGTCATATTTCAGAATTTGTTAAAATAATAAAAAAATTACACATTAAATTTATATCATCAGAAGGGTAATATTTGGAATTTTAAAATGGAATACAAATTATTGTTGTGAGAAAATATTTTTTGAAGTTACAAATAAAAAAAAAATGGAACTTCGCTAATCTATAACTAATTAAAATTTTATTTAAAGGTTTCAAAACAATCGAGGTACACATTCCAAGTCTTCTAAGTATATTTGTACTAAATTGTTATTCTAAGTCAAATGATCTAGCCTGTAATATGTCAGTACGCAGATGGAAAACAGATAAAACATTCTTTTTTAATATTAAAAGATATACTTGCATAATAGGTATTAAATAGGGATAGTTCTTTTTGCTAAAAAATATTATTAGACCATATCACAAAAACGTTTAAAAAATTAATAATATTATTTTGAAAGAAATTTTGCTGAACTTGCTTATAATATTTGATATATATTATCACTTAAATAATTTAAAACAGGTTTAAATAAGAAATTCAAACATTTGTTTGAGTAAAAATTTTATATATTAGAAAAATGTAAAAACAATTATGTGTTTGATTGAACTTATACTTAAAAAAAAATCATGATAAAATGCACTTAACCAAGTAAAAAGAACATAAATAAGTATAAATGAGGGGAAAAATCATACATATTTTTTCCTTTAATTATAAAAAATTTAAATATTGATACTTTATGAAGTGTGTATGTGTTTTACTCTTTATCAAACATGTAAAAAAAGTTTTTCTGTGCTTTTTGAGTATAGGAAACATACTTTATTCCTTATAAAGTATTTGCATATGATGGCTATTACACTTTATTATATCACTATAATTTCATTGTTCTTACTATATGGCTACATATTCTAAGAAACTCTATGGAATTCTGAAGATGATCAACTGAGGTAAAAATCTTTAAAAAATACTTTTGTTTTTCAAAATCAGAGTTCTGGTTAGTAGATTTCTGTTTAAAATTCCTATTTGTTACTTTGATTGGTAAAAATTATCTTAAGATCATTCTGAGCTTGTAAAAAGGACTGTAATCTATATGTTGTCTCTCAATGGGCTTAAATCATTTTAATATTTAAAAGTCTGAGGAACAAGAGTAAGAGTAAGAAAGAAAAAAAGAAAGAAAGAACAACATTTCTGTTCAATGCAACGAACCCGATTGCTCAATTTTGCATCCAGAGCACATGCCCTGCCAGTCCTACAATAGTTATGCAACTGCCAACGAAATTTTAAAAATTGTCATATCGGGGAATAAGTTTGGGGAGTCCAGTATAATAGAAGTTTATCGCTTTGGAATGGAAGCAGCGTATCACAAATGTCTCTAGCTCTTCGTCTGTGGGATGATGAGACAGGAATTTCTTTAATTTTAAGAAAAGACAGAAATCTCTGGCAGCAAAATCGGGACTACAGGGTGATTAGTTAAAATCTGCTTCAGATATTTCCACATATCTGAAGCAGATATGAGGAAATTGCCGTATGCAAGCGAACATAATCGTGGATCAATATGCCAAAAGTGAGAATCTCATGCCTCTTATTTTGGACAATGGATTCAGATCGGCGCTAGCTTTTGCGCATTTAAAAGCTTTAATCTGGACCTAACCTCGTTGTAGGTAGCCAACGACGTTGAAGTAACGATAGGGAAGTCACAATGCCGCATACAATGACATACCCACAATATATGCGGCTTTCGTCTTCGTTTTTCGTATATTTTGCGAAGTTATCTTTTGGTGATGTAAGCAACTTACTTTCTGGATAGTCCTTGTATATTTCTTTATCATATTTCCTTATACTAATTGTAAATGGCTTGATATTTATCATTTTCAATTTATATCGAAATTCACCAACACTAAAAGATTCGAAATTTTCAGAATCGCTTACGAATTTATTTAGATAGCAATAATTCAGTAAATTTCTTTTTAGACATAACAAATTACAAGGAAGTTTTTCGCAATTTGTAAATTTCTATTTAAAAGTATTATATTTTATAATTTATTCCTTGCAGAATTACAAGGGGTTTTGATGTAAAATATCATTAAAACTCCTTGACAGCCATTGTAATGTAGTTTTTCAATGAAATAAAAGAAAATGTTTCCTCTTGTATAGATAACACTATATCAAGTTTAATAACTCTAAGTAACTCGTAACATGCAGGCAGAGAACTCACTCCACAGCTTGTGGTAGTCATAATTTATACCTTTACAGAATAATCTAGAATTATAAAGTTTTAGAAGCTTCTAGAGCACTAACAAATGAATAAAAAAAAATTTAAATTTCAACCTTTAATGTAATGCGACTTAGCAGGGATTCGAACCCCCGACCTCTTGCTTTGCAATCACATACTTTATCTCTGAACCATGTTGACTATGTGCAGATCTTCCTTTTACGACAAATATATATAACCCAATTAAGATATTTTATAAAGAAACATAATGGCAAAACGTTTTGTGTCCTATACAACATTTCGACCTCATATGCCCCCTTTTTACTCATAGGACTCTTTCGCAACAATCAACAAATCTTCAACTAACCTTACATTATTAAAGAAAATTTTCACTGATCGATGATGTAGGGGAAAGTAGTTCTATATTTTTGTTTCAGAAATATGCAAGATTTCTTTATGCATTTTCTGTCAATTTCTCAAGTCATTTTATTTACATATATATGTTTAGTAAAATAATTGATAATTTAAATTCCTGTAAATTGGGAGACAGGCATAGAAATTCTTATCTCTATTCGTTTAATTTATTCTAAGATAGTCTTTACATAATAAAAACTCTACCCAATTTCATGAATTATTATCTATTTCTTATCTCATTCAATACTTTTTAAAAATATATCTCCAGAATATAACTTTCAATATGCAGTCTTAAAAGTAAACTTTTTCACATTCAAGTGTATAGTACATCTTCAGAGGATTTGAAGAGGTACTATAAGAGGTATTCCATTTTGTTGAAAGATTTCATTAAGATAGCAAGAAAGAGTTTGAAACAAGAGAAAAATCCATCTGGCTCACAAACTTCATTAGTCGTAAGTAAGCTTTCTCACAAAATTTCTAGCTATTTTGTAATATATATTTTTGTTGTTAAATTAAATTATATTAATATACCATTACTTTTTCTATTGACATTTTTAAGTCAACATCACACATTTTATTAAATACAAATAAATGAATAAAATTTAAATTAACAAAAAGTGATTTTAAAATCGGTCATTATGAATAAATGCAAACATTTCCACTAAATTGTTTTTATCTATTTACTTAGAAAAACACCTTAATAAAAGGTTATACCATGTTTAAATAAAATACACACACTATTTTAGCCAGAAAGGCCCTTTTATTAATCACTTCACACATGTACATATTGAAACATTTATAATTTTACAAAATAGTACACATTTTCGATAACATTCTTTAATAGTTAATTTTACATAACATTGATGTGATTTATTTTAATTCAGTTCGAATCAAATTAAGATGTTTCTCAATGAAAAAAAAATGCACAATATTCTTCACACAAAATATCACAGTCTTCATTAAATTAATTTCCTCCAAGTAGTTTACAGGCATTTGGAGAAACATTTTTTACAGATTAATTTGATACAAGCTTTATAATTTAAATTGCGATTTACTTGTGTACAAATGAATCGCAATAAATAATATAGTGCACATACATTCTTGCTACTTCCAAACTTTTACAACACCATCCTTAGATCCCGATATAATTAATGGTTGTGTAGTTTGAATAGTGGAAATGGCACTAATTATATCATAATGACCAACAGGTGGTGTTTCTGGATATCGCCTAGGTTGATCCTCTGATGAGGATGATGCTTTCTCATCTTTTGGTCCATGTTCGCAGATGACTTCAGTGCCATCTATTAATCGACGACTGCAATGATAAAAATTGGACAGGGAAATTCATTAAAAGGAAAGTATTGTTCATTTTTTTTCAAACTGAAACAATAAGAATATTTTTAAATACTATAAAAAAGATGATGGATGAAAACTACATTTCATTTTAAAAGTGCATGGTAATTAGTTAAAATGGCTAATAAATTTTAATCACATGTAAAAAATACTCAATTAAAACTATTGAGTATTTCAAAAAGTGGGTTTTGCAATTCACAAACCGATACAAATAAACTGATTATGAACACATAGTCAGTAGATTTATCAAGTTCTGCAAAATTGATATGAATTAGATTCTTGACTATAGAAAACATCCCTAAAGAATATTTAAAACTAGGAGCATTGTGTATGTAGACGATTTTGGAAAAGGATTGTCAATTACTGCTGAAATCAAACCTGCTGTTTTAAGTGCAATAGTCATGCATAAAATTTCACCTGAGTAAAGTAGGAAAAAGATAATAACGCCTTCTTGGCCGGAAAAAGAATTAATTTTAACATAGTAGCACAAAGGATTTTATTTGAAATATTAAAGAAAGCATAAAGGCATATTTTTCATTATCAAATGTTTCGCAAGTGAAGGAAGTAGAAGAAAATTTTTTATATTTTTACAGAAATCTCTAAGTTTCCTGTCTTGCCTATTTATAATAATTTGCTACTTTTTTTCCTTCTACACAGAGAAAATAATATGATGTAACTGAAAGTTTGTTGCAAACCTGCCACAATTATGTATTGAGGTACAATACATAACAAAGGTAAAAGATTTTATTATATTATTTTTTATATAAAAGATTTTGTAATTTCAAAATGAATATTAACTAAAATAAAATTATATTACAAAAATAGGTATGCAATGATATTAAACTGATTATGGCATTAAGAAAGAAAGAGCATGACCTCATAAAATTAGTTTTACTGTCATACATCCCAGAAAACAATTTTTTTCATATAATATTTTATAAAATTCAAGCAATCATTGCCATCCTTATTATGTAAGTATTTGAAAAATTAAAGTTTTGTTATTAACAATTACAGTCAATTTTCTATAAATATCATTTGTACACTTTTCAGTTTCTCATTTATCTATATGCTACTATATTCAAAGAAACAAAAAGACTGGAAATTTGATGTGGTGAACTGAAATTTTAAATGTATATGCATGACAGCTTATATTGAAAATGATGGAATATATTCAAAATACAAGTCAATTTTAAAATGGTTTGATGTAAATTTTTAAAAATAATTATCCTTTACAGTATTAAAGCACTATTTAAAAAAACACAGCAAGATTGATATTTCAACCAGTTTTCATTGTTTGACAAAATATTTTCTAAATGATTGTACTTGAGCCTGTTATAGCAATCTCACCATGCAAGAATTTTGACTATATATATATATAAAATATATATTACACATCAATAGTAGTTAAATGGATAAATAATATGGCTCTTCAGATGACCTTCATATTTGACTACTCTAATAAATATTCCACTAAAAAAAACTAAATTTTTAGAAAAATGTTTTTGATCTGTTTCCACTTTATATAAATGTTACTTACTTGTACGTAGTATTTGTAGCAGGAGTTTGAGCTTCATAAGCTGATCCTACAATAATGTGTGAATTAGAAGGATTTTTCAAATCCCAGTGTCGGATTCGCATATCAGAACCTGCTGTCAGAAGAGATGAACCTTGTTCTGGATATGACCAGCACATGGAGTAAACAGAATGTTTTGATTTCTAAAAGAGGCAAAAAAAAAAAAAAAAAAAAAAAAAAAAAAGAGTCATTATTTTTGAATTATTACAGTAACAGACAAGTCCCTATTAGATCTATTAAATAATAACTTTTTCAAAATCTCTGAAAATAATCTAGTTTATAATTCTTAACTTCGAGAATCAATCTCTTTTCATTTCAGAAATCTGGTTTTAGGTTTCTAAACAAGTAATATTATGTATATTTATAATGTAATGATATTTTTTAATCCAATCTAAATCTTAATTAGTCTATATTACTTTATTCTAAAATTTCCTATGCCATGACTGATGAAATAAGAATCCCAGTGGCTATTCAGGTTTTTCAAAGATAATTAAGATTTCATTTCATAAGTCGACACAGGTGAATGAAATCCCTATCAGAATCACATAATAAAAGCACTAAAGAGAAATATTTCTGCCATTTTGCTCTTGTGTAAATTATGCCTCCAGTAGTGGAATAAATCGAAGTTAAAATTTCAGAAGTTCTTCCTTTTTGGCCACACATCTGTGAAGTTATGTTTATATTATATACACTAGATGTAAATTGCTTTCTGCCTCCCATATCCAAGGAGTGCAGTACTCATTTGGTATCAAAATAAAATGATTTTTCAAAACATACTTCCAAAATAAACTTTACTGTACATTTATCAACCTAATAAATTTATATAAAATGCAATGGTTATTTAGAGAAGAAATATCTCACATTATCAACAGTAGACAGGTCAATAGCTGCAAAAGGCAAGTATAAATGTTAGAAAGATTTAGGACAAATGCTTAGGCAAATTATTCTGGTTGAAATTATCTTACTTTTTATTTTGACAATTGAAGCAACAATATTTTTATATAATATCAAAACGGCCAAGATAATGAGTAAAATAGGTAGTGGTCTCTTATAGATAATCATTATGTGATACTATTGGGGAAGTGCATAGTGAAGAAAATAATTATGGACCTCCGCACTAGATATAAAGAACTTTCAGATAGGCTGGTTCTTGTAGCTTAAAATAGTCATGAAATTTATGTTGTTCAGGAAATGAAATACTACATGACCATTAAACAACTGAACACACATTGTTTATAATCCCACTCAGTATATTTCTAAAACAGAGGTTGATTCTCTAGATATGATGAATATACACTGATACTCTAAGTTATTGCAGTATCTAATCTATTTATCCTGTTCTTCAACAATCACAACTTTTGGGAAACCTATTTTCTGAATTAAATGAAAGATGAGAATAAACCTCATGAACAAAATCATACCTGAGTTTGAGATAATGGAGGGATGTCTTTTTCTGACCACAGAGTCGACATTCTACCTTGAGTTTCCAAATCCCACAGAGATACTTCATTATTACCTTGGACTGATGTAAAAACGGAGGAATGTTTCTTCGGATGAACCAGCATACTACGAATGCGGGCATCTGGAAAAAGATATTATTTATATTTTTATAGTAAAACTATTAATGATGAATACCATAGTGCATAATTTTTGTTTATCTGCTTTCCCTTTTGTATATAATACATGAATCCTGTTGATACTACTACGTTCGGTGGTGGCAAAGTGGTCTGTTGTACACAACATATAACACACTTTTTACATAAATTAAACCTAAATTTTAATAGTATATTACATTCTAAAGAAAACAATATATTAATTAATGTAATGTTTGAAAGCAATTGAACATGGGTAAATCACACGCTTTTATATTAAATTTTATCCATGATCCATCAAATTTCCTATATATACTTAAATATAAAAAAACAAAAAGTAATGAAAGTTGATTGCATTTGCCCTCAGTGAATATTGCTTTAAGGCTTTTACTGCTGCAGAGTGTTTATATGAATTAATATATTTATTATAAATAAAAGAATGTAATTTATATAATTTATTTACAATATAATTCATAAATTTTATTTCCCACCCCATACAGCTATTACATTCAAACAACTGTATTGGTTTCTTCAGTAAAATTACCAATTATTAAATATTATAAATACATTTCTATTGAAATATCATTTAAAATTTCTCTTTTTACTTGGATAACAAGAGCCCACCTTTATTTATAAAAGGTGTGAGTACTGTTAAGAGAAAGTAGTCTCATTAATATTATATAGTTAATGCATAATTATATTAATAAAATCATTTTAATCAGGCAAATAAGTTCACTTGAATCTGCCTTTTTTTCAAATACTGAAATGGAAGAATTCCAAGGAAGTGTATTTTTTAATATAAATATCATTTTGCTTCAAACAAAAAGATGAAAAAAGTACCTTATATTTACTTTTTAAAGATAAAAATTAATACTGACTGTAATTTATCAATTATATTTTATTGAAATATAAATCCAAATATACAAATTAGACTTACTTGTTGGATGAGTTATTGTTGTAATGGGGAGCTGAAATCGTAAATCCCAGCAAATCATGTTACCTCTAGCAGTACCAACGACTAGCCAGCAGTGGTGGGGATCAGTGCAAAAGGATGTGATAAGACCTATAATAATAAAAAAACTAAAATCATAACTAATAAAATGTCAATTCTGAAAATAAAATAGTTTTTATATTAATCTGTTTAGCAGAAAGAAATATTCATCATGTATTCTTCTATTTATAAATGTTTAGTTTTAAGGTTTTTGTATTGTAATATAGTTACTTGGTATGAATTCACTGCAGACAATGAATATATTTAGAAGAACTTAATATATTGTTAGTTTTTTTTTAAAAAAACTTTTCTCTGTATTCTTGAAAAACAGACAGCATTTAACACATTTTACAAAAGACTTAGATATGATACTTCACATTTATTATAATTTAAACTTTCATACATTTTTCAATTAATTAATAAACAGTTATGCAAATAAAAGCTATTAGAAATAATTATTTAAAA
>JAPMOR010109893.1:0-58760 GCA_026543865.1 Argiope aurantia
TTCCTTGATGAAATCAGGTGCATTTAACAAATATCTATTAATACAAAGTTTATAAACTAATTGTTAACTATTTTGTAAAAGGATGTTAAAATTTTTCTCTTTCCTTAAACATAAATTGGTGATACACGAAGTTAAATTAGTGAACAAAAAAAATAATATTCTGATTATTACTCTCTTTTATATTATTTATGAAGCATTTCATAGTTATATTTAAAATGGTACATTGTGAATACAACTAACTTTTATTTCTTCCATGGTTCTCTAATTTCTGAAGAAGGCCTTCAGGACGAGCCGAGTTAGATTTTATTTGAAGAGACAGTTGTATAGCATTCAGTTGCCACGATAAAAACCTTTCTTTGCCGTTTTGAGATACATGGAGTTATTTTTCCTCCATTTTCTGGAATAAATGAGATTTTAATGTTGTTTACATTAACAATGCTAGTTTTTCGTCCTGTGTTCAGTTTTTTCCTGCATTTTTCATTCATTGTGGTTTAGAAACATAAATGTCTGGGAGTGATATAAAAATTAAATGGCAAATAAACGTCCTTGAAACTTCAATAATTTATTTCAACAAACTTCCTTCAAAGCTCGTTGTCTCAAGCGCATTTTTAAGAATACGTAATAAGACAATCATGGATGCTTGAAAAGAAGACATCGAAACAAGCAAAATTTCATTTAATAACATTTAATTTTTAAACACGAATAGAGTGTTTAGAGTCTAATTATAAAAATGTAGTCTGTCAAGAGAAACGTCAATTCATCTACATATTATTTACATAATGGATGATAGGTTTATAAAAGAAAAAGAATGTCAAATGTTCAAAAACATGTTGGATATTTAATTTGCAATAAGTCTAACCTTTAACGTTTTTATTAAATTACTCGGCACAAATACCATTTTATATCATCTTATAATTTATAAAATTTGTTTAAAAAGGAACAGGAACCTCTTTTATTTCAATAGTGCCTTCTCTTTAATTTTATCAAATTTTTGGAATTGGTCTATTCAAATAGAATTTCTCATTAATCCCTTTTAATTAAAAATAATTTTAAACATAATTTGTAACAATGTGTGTATTTTTATTATTGGTATGAAATTCAGATAAATCTTAAAGTTTTATCAATTATTTTATGCGTTTACTTCTTTTTTCGGGGCTCAATATAGGATAAGAATTCTTTTTGGATAGTTTTTAATTCCAAACCAGAATTTTCACCTCAGCTTTTATTAATATAATAAGGTTTTTAGGCTGTAAATTGTGTTTTGTGAAAATCATTACTCTTAGAATATCATGGCTGATACAATTAAATAAAATATAGATGAATCAAGCCCTTAGAATACCATGGCTGATACAATAAAATAAAATATAAATGAACATTATCATGTTTCAGAATCGAAGTTCGAATTTTCTTTAATTAATATCAATCTCTTTAAATAATATTAATTTGTACACACACCTGTACATTTGCATATTCACATCTGTACCTTACTGATATATCGATTTGAGCGATGGGTCATCGAATTCTTGCGCTCGAAGATTTTAACTTCTGGGTAGAATAGATAAAATATTGACATGGTATTGAAATTACTTAATGGTTGTGCATTTAGAAGGTGATTAACAACTGCACTTAACAGTAATAATAGAATATTAATAACATTTTGAGAAAAATAAAAGGCAGCATTTTATGTAGGGTGTTTTCGGCAAGATCAGTCCAGAATCATGTGGTCGTAAATTTTACATAAGAATAAAGCTACGAGGTTTTTAACCAGCTAACTGCTTTTGACGAGTATACTCGTCATGGAAAAAGCACAGCATTTTGCGTTATGGCGAGTTTTTTTCATCAGGAATAATTAGTATTGACAATTTGCAGTTTGAACTACAGTTTTAGTAAAAACTCAAACATATTCGTAAATTTCAAGATATTTAAAATATTTTGTTACCAAGTCAAAATCAAAGGAACAAATAAAAGATTATTATGCTTTGTACAATGCTTTACTCAATACCATTCTCTAACAGCAAATTAAAATAATAAATTAATTTTTTGTTTCTTTTCGTTCATATGCAAAAAATTTATGTTAGTTATGTTATAAATGTGATTATTGAAATCAAAAAAAATGTCATTTCATTGCAACATACTCTGTATTTGACGAGTATACTCGTTTTCGGTAAATTTTTGTGACACAATTCAGATACGCCTTTTCCGAAAAGATCGAAACTGGTTAACATTCTTCGAAAGCTTGGAATCGTGTGGTTCAATTTCTTTAAATAGCAAAGTTGACGCTTCTGTCCAATACATCAAAGAATCTTGTTGACACTTCTTTTATGAAACTGTTTTATTGCAGAAAGATTAAGGACTTTACGAACGTCATTATTTCTGACAAACCACAGAATGTTTCTAATTTGTTGAACCGCCACATTTTGCAATCTTTCTGGTGTTGTGATGCGATCTCTCGGATACGTGTGCAAAAGAGATGAGACGCCGGAGTATGGTTATGCAGATTAAGAGCTTGTTTTTTTCGAGGTAGATAATAGGATAAAGCTTGGCTTTTGCTCTCTTATGACTATTCTTAATTTTATTGATATTGTTACAAACCTGCAATTCGGCTTCCCATCATAGTTTGTTCCATCAACAGAAAGAAAGTTTTACAGTCATCTGAATGGCACAGAGTCCAGGTGGCGCGTCAAAGGTCCCGGAGGTTGGCGACCATTTGGAGACTTGGCGACGAATTTGGTGACTTTGGCGCCAAAATAGATAATACCCGAAACTTCGAGAATTTTCCCGATCCGTCCAGTAGGAACCGAGATACGCCTCGAACGTTCCTGATTGGTTGAGAGGCTTCTTGCCCCGCCTCCTGAGACCTATAAAAGGGGGCTGCAGCTGCCAGAGAAAAAAAACCAGTAGTCAGAGTGGACGGAGTGGTCGAAGAAGAGTAAGCGGAATCGACGGAGCGAAGTCAGTAATCCGAGCCAGAGTCGGAGAAGTAGAAGACGGAGTAGTCGGAAGCGACATGAGTCAATCTAGTGCTGAACTGAGCTGTGCGCTACTGTCTGCAGTAGATTCCGGTTGTATGCTGCTGTGTATGCTGTTGTATGCTAGACGTCTCGGGTGAAGATATTCGTCTTCTGTGCTGTATATAGTTGTCGCTTTGTGCTTTCCTGTGTGTCTTCGTGTAAATAAACGTCGTTGTTTTTTATTCTACTTCTGCCTGCTGATTGAGCGTTCTTTACACCATATCACTTCCACTATCCAAACGAGCCCCGGTAAAGAAAATTTCGTAACAATATGTTTATTGAAGGTTAAGTGCGTATTTATAAGGATGCCAAGGTAGACTGTTTCATTGCTCCATGATATCTCTTTCCCGAGCAATTTTGGTGGTGGTGAAAGATGACCATTTGACGATTTATGACCCACCCACTGACATTTCCACTTTCAAATCATTTTATTTATTTCTATTCTTTATGGCTGCATTTGTTTTGCTTTCATATATTTCAACTGGGCACTTAATACAATTGTCTTTATTTCGGTCCTTAAGCATTGTTGAAGAATAGAAGGCATTATCCAAGTGATTCAGTAAATGACTCAAATCTCCTTTTTCTATTGCGATTTAAATTTTTATGATTCTTTTTTAATGGATATCCAGTTGTGATTTTGTATGCGATTATAAATAACATGCAGTAAAAAAAAATAGTAATTTTTTTTTGTACCCTAGTTCATTTTATCAAAATGTAAACATTTTTTTTGTACACATTTGTACCACATTTACAAACAGAATGTATTGTTATCGTAAACAAATTCTAAATTGAAATTTTTTTTTTATTTTATTTCGAACCTTCCTTTGAGGCAAACATGTAAATCCGATTATCCATAAAACAATAAATGAAATTCGATTGCAATCGGTGGAGGAAAAGATATACAAAGTGCATACTTTATGTTCTTTACTTTATTATGAAGCACCAAATGATCATGTAAGGGACTCTGAAAATAAAAATCTGAGCACTTGATGTTCATTGCTTTGCTCTTGGTCCTCAATTTTTTCAATGCGGAGAGAGTGACTAACATTTTTCTGTTGTATTTCCTAATTAATCGCATTTTCATATATATTCCGTAATAAACCCATTTTATTAGGGAATTTGTTTTCTTAAACACACTTTTATTAGTTTATTAGGGAATTTTCAGTCCCTTTTATTAGAGTATTTTGGAAGTTTTAGTAACCCTTTTGTTAGGCAATTAAGATATTTTTAATAAGTACACTTTTATTAAATTATTAGGGAATTTTTAGTAGCAGTTTAATTAGAGTATTAGAGAATTTTCAGGGACACATTTATTAAAGTATCAGGGAATTGAATGTGGCACTTTTATTAGGATACATGCGACAGAATTTCGAGTAGATCATTTTCTTTTGTTGTTGATGAATTGAAAACTGGTAGTTATTAATCACAGCAACTTGAATAAAGATATGTGTGACATCTCTTGGACTATCCGGCATTTATTTATGTGGACGTAGTTAATCTTGATTGCTATTTGAGGAACGAGGTCGAAAAGCTGTTCGCAGCAGGTGGGTGAGTTCTGAGTTACGCATCGAAGAGAAGAAAAAAATATCCTCACTCTTTGGTGTAATATGCTAATGAGAACAAGAGGCGAAACAGCTTCGAAGGCTGAGCGAATTGATGGAAGTAATCTGTTTCATTCTAATGAATTATCAGACGCAAACAGAATCTTAATTTCCATGTTAGCGAAGAATTTTTACCTTTTCTTTTAGGAGGTATGGAGAAGGTATTGTAATCTTCAAAAAAAATTCGAACTCGGTATTTTGTCGAATCTCCATGTTTTAGACATCCTTGAATTTGAAAAACACATTTTTAAAAAGTGTCAGTCTGTCTATCTGTGACAGGATAATAAATAAATTTGAGCTAAACGGATGAAATTTGATACATGCTTTTTACACCAAATTTGTAGATTTTTATTGAATTTCGAACAAAATCAATTCTGAGGAAGTGATCTGTCTCGCCATTCGAATGTAATCTAACATGATAATTATAAACGAAGAGAGCTTGATGGATAAAATTTTGCGAGCAAATTAAGCATCAATAGTGTAGACACCACTCAAATATTGAGACGAATCCAGCCAAGGCTTGTCCTCCTGTTAGTTTGTATTTTTAGAAACATGCAAATACGATAACACAAAAAAAACGCACTGACTTAAATATATTTAATTTGGTTGGTGATTTAGTAATTACAAGTGTAGTTCCGTGTCAAATTTTTTGTTTCAATATGACTCGAACGCGTCTAAAACACAAATTCGATTTTCGGATTCTATTGACCGCATACCAAGAAGTAATGGCCAAAAAACTCGTTATTGATCACAAGAAAGGTTCAGTAAAAATATCAAATTCACGTCAAAGGTTAACTATTGTACACCAATACAATGCTAAGCGTTCTCTTTTATTTATATGTAAATATGCGAGAAATTTTTGGGAAGACTACTTCCGCTGGTTGTAAAATTGATACAGCTAGTATTGTAAAACTCTTATTTCATACTGATCAATGACGCTATTCAAATTTTTAGTGCCGCTGGAGATACTGGTGTGGCTTAGTTGCTATTTATTAAATACTAGGGTAATACTGATATTTCGTCAAATATAAAATGTCTGCTTCCTATATATTTCATTACATTCTTTTTGTTATTAGAGTATTTATAAGCTTCGATTATCTACTTAAATAATATTGTATTTAAACATGGATTCCGCGCAGTCGTGAGTCACGATATATAGATTATTTAAATCTATAGATTAACACAAAGTTATTAAAAATAAAATATGAATCTAAAATAAATCATTATCATATTTATTAAGTTAAAAATATATTGAAACGTGAAACTAAATTGGATAGTTCAAAATAGCAATCCACATATAAGTCTTTCTTAGGCCCGCAAAAGGCCTTCTCTCCTGATACTAGTCGCCTTCAACAAACAACGTTTTCATTTATATTATTCAACTAAGAATTCGCTAATTTATTTATTACTATTTAAAATTTATATATATATGCATGCGAAAGAATAGTTTAGAAATTTCATTCAAATTGTGTTGCATATATATAATTTTCAAAACAAAAATCATTTATTTGCTTAATTTATAAACAAACAAAACGAATCCAAAAGTGATACTTTAAAAATTTCAAAGATGTGCAAAGTATAGATTCATCAAAACATTGAGATTGAAGCATCATTTTGATGAATATTTTTTGAGTGTTACATGATTTCACTTCGTATATTTTGTCTATGAGAAAATAAAACACTCTAAAAAGACAAAATTCTCTTTATGTAAAAAATGAGAAATAAATAAAAAAAAGGATTGTAAAAATGATATAACAGAAACGTTCCTTCCCTTGAGCTAGAAAAAGTAAAAAAGTAAATAAATAATATTTAAGGAGTTTGTAGACCTCTGGTGCATTGACGAGCATCGGTTTTCCCCTGATCCTTTTCAACGTCATTGTAGACATTAACAGGAACACCGAATTCGTAAATAAAACTAAAAACATTATAAGAGAAGTAGCAAACCTTATTTTGTGAATGATGGGTACTGTTGTTTTAAACGTGATAACATTTTTAGTGGAGCTCCTCCTCCCTTTGACGTCAACCCAGGGGAAAATGAATTCACTTCATTTGCCTCGTGCTTCTCCCCGTCGAGTCGGTGTTCCATCTGACGTTGCTTCTGTTTGTTGACGCTGGGCTTTCGAAATTTACACATTCCCGCTAATCGGCCGTAAACACGAAACCCGAATGACGTCAGTAGGGTCTTCTGGAAGATCCAACACTTGCTTCCCGCCATTGGTGGAATTCGAATGACTTGCTGACGAAACAGAATCGAGCAGAGCTGAATACTATTCAACTCGAGGTTTTGCAATCCTTAAGTGAACCGATATACGATGTTAACAGCAACAATTTTTTGTTTCTCTTTGTATATTTTATGAATCTGTAACCACTGTGGCTAGAAAAATTCATAAAATTCGAACCGAAACGCGTTTTGCGAACGTTTATTTTTGAGAAGTAACAAAATTTTATATTAATCAAAAACTTCGAGCACGAAATTTTGACACATCTCCTCGCTGGAAAATACATATTCGGAATTATATGTGTGTGTATGTGAACTCGCTAACTCAAAAGCATTTAAATGATATATGAAATTTTGTGTGTGCTTTTTACACCACATTTCCTAGAAATATAGAACGTAATCCATTCAAAGGAAATATGCCAGTCTACATGAATACAAATAAGCATTATAAAAATGAAATGTAAAAAAAATTAGATGGATAATTTTTTTTTTTTTAAGATTTAGCATTTAAATTGTAGATCCATTTCAAATTTTGTAGAAAATCCAATAAGGACCTGACCATATCTCTGTCTGCACTTTCATATGCAAGTAAATGTGATCGCATACAACTTTAAAACGCAACGATATAAATAAATGAAATTTGATATGTGATATACTATCAAAATTGCAGTTTTTTTTAATCAGAATTTCTTGTTTCAATCGGTTAATGGGAAAAAAGACGTCCAAAATATAGATTCGTTTTCTTCACTATAATATGTAGCAAAAACCTTTCATGTGCTGGGGTCGATAAATAGAAGTAGGAACACTCAGTGTTCACGATTTTTCCAAGTTCCACCATTTTAAACGGGGTGAGGGAGGACACCACTTTTATTGCCGGGTAGTAAATTTCGAGGAGATAATTTCTGCTGATTTATATAATTAATTTTTTAGTTCATCAACGGTGAATCTTCAAATATTCGTATGGTACGTTTCTTTCAATCAACCTTCCCCGCATATTCTCTAATAAAGAAGAATTTGTGTTTTCGACACGTTTTTGCGAACGGATTTAAATTAAAATTTGACACAGAATTATAATTTCAGTTACCAAATCATATATCAAATTTGATAAATTTAAGTCATTGCGGGTTTTTTTTTAAGTTATCGCATTTTTTTTTTTTTTTTTTTTTTTTTGCTTCTGAAAATACAGATTGACAGATGTTCAACCACTTGTTGATTTGCCTCAAAATTTGGTAGATATCTCTAATATAGATGTTAAATTTGTGTACTGAATTATATCCATTTCTCTCCCTTCCTTCGCAGTTGTATCGTTTTAAATTATATTCAATCATTTGGACAGACAGACCTTTCTGACTAGATTTTGCTCAAACTTTGATTGAAATATACAAATTTTAATTATGCAGCTATTACAGAACCTGTGTTATCTGTATGCCAGGTTACTGCGCTAAGTAATATGTCAGTTTTAGAAAGAGGACAATTTTAGTTATATCATGTGATATAAATATCATTGATACATTAAAAAAAAGGCAAAAAATACATTTTTGTTAAAAGGAAGATGTAAATTTAAGAACATTTCTCATAAATCGACTTTTTAAAAATTCTTTTCAACATATCATGTATGAGAAATTGTATCTTCGGCCATAGATTTATTCTGTACTGATAAAGTTATCCTAGACGACTTGCATGATGTGCGAACTGGCGCTTTTTATGATAGACTTTACACCTAAAGTTTTAAAGTTAGAGCATGTTTAGGAGATGTGCTTTTAAAGATACAAATTTGCCTGTAGCAGAAATTATTATTATTATTTTGAAAATTTAATTAAAAGTCAAGCGAAATTTTGACGTTTTTCTGATGTAACTTACAAAAATATTATAATAAAAGTGATCTCACAATATCTTAAATATATATAATATTCATTGATATTAATTTAGTCACGAAAGAATTTTTTTACCTAATTTTAATCAGTTTTTAATATATTTTAAAACAATTTTTCATGGTTGTTTTAAGCTAAACTCGTTTTCATTATAGCTGTGAATATTCATCTTGCATTTTCCTTCCATTATTAATAAACGGGCATGAAAATTCCGTTTATTTTTCCATATTTAATAGGTCTCCATATTAAAAATATTTCATATATTCAATGGGTTTTCTTTAGAGCATGTTTTAAATATTTTTTAAAAAAATTGTTGATATTAGTTAGGGTTTAATTTCAAAAGCATTTTTGAAAATTTTTAAAACTGTAACCATTTTTAATGATTATGACCAATTTTTTTTAATCAGATTAATTTTTTCCCGTTTAAAATTATTCAAATTTTAGGAAAGATAATATAAATAACATAGCATAATCTCAATGAACATAACTGTGTAACATAAAATAACATAACATAAACACAAATCTCAATGAATATAACTGTGCAAGGATTCAAAAGTTACAAAACTCTCAAAATTTGAAAATAATTTACCGACGAATCCATTTAGACTATGTTCACGTATAAATGATTTAAACGGAATTTTTCGTGCCTCATACTCCTGGTCAAACAAAGTTAATTGCCAAAGGCTACTAGTAAAAAATAAATACTAGACACAATTGATATTTGAAACTGATTTCAGCTCGAAAAGAAGAAATATAAAACCAGACTTATCGAAATGGGTTATAATGAAACAGGTCCATTCCATTCATTAATGCTCACCAATATAAATAATAATATTTACTATTATATAAAAAATAGCACTGAGGGATTTCAGATTAAAGAGCTAACTGCCTGGGACTGCGAGACTGAGAAAAAGGGCAACAGGACAAAGAATTGTATTTTCCTAGTTGCCAAACAAATACTTTGTAAAATATAAGAAGTAAAAATATTTGGAATGTATTAATATTTGGGCGATTTTTAAGTGCGTCATTACGTTTATCACTTTATTATTAGAGTATTTATAAACCTCAAAAATTTGTTTCAATAATATTGAATACAAACATGGAAGCTGAAAATCTGGATTCATAATAAATAAATATAAACAATTAAATATCCACAATGTCAATAAAATAAACAATTAACCTAAAATAAATCTTTAACATATTAAAAAGTTCAAATGTGAAACTAAATTAACCAGTTTATTACTATAGAGATTCATAGTGTATATTGCATTGGGCTACAAAATACCTAAAATATATTCCATTGATGTATAATACATTCATATTTTATTTATGTTTTAAAAACTTTATTTACAAATATATTTGAATAATATGAATTAAAAAAAACATCTGTTCTTTGTGTATTTCTTTATTAGAATTATTTGATTTTTATTATTTATTTCATTTTATTCTTTGATCTTTCTATTGATGGTGCATATGCTTTTTATTCTTATTATGTATGTTTATTCAGGTGATGTTAGATTCTGCAATTAGGAAATTTCAACATTTCATTTATTTTTAAACATTTAGATTTTCCAAAGAAAAGAAGAATTCACAATTTCATTTAGTTCGACTGCTTTGCTTGCTTGAGAAAAAGATTTAAATAACCATACCTTACTTCATTAATGGACAAAGGAGCAATTTTGGAGTTACTTTGGGTTATTCTTCCTTCCTCTGGGCATTCGAGACTTTCATTTTAAGGGGAAAAAGATGAACCTGACAAGAAATACAAGAAATTATGTAGAGGTTTAATAATTACTTCTTTAGCAACAGCAAAATACTCAATTTGGTCATTTAAATAGTTAGAAAAAAGGAGTGTCACGAAATACTTTATTTATTGTAAGAAAATATACTTTCTATAACAGATTAAAAATTGATCTGTCGTAGCATTTATCATTCTATGGTTATTGTGTTAAATTTCCTGTTAGAGATTATTGATTTCTGATATTTGAAGAAGCGTCTAAGATAGTGTTATGTTCCTAAGTTCACATTTGATATGAAGCACTAATAATTAAAAAGTAAAGATTAATTTTTCATTCTAATTATCTATACTGTATATATAATATCATTCATAAAATCTGATATGCTTGTTAAAAATGAGCTAAAATTCTAAAAAAAAAAAAAAACATTGCAATATTTCTGAAATAGTGGAATTTGCAAAATAACCAAAATTTTGGATTTTAAAATTTAACTTATAATCAAGTTAACTGGTCTTGAGCTTTCGTAACAGTTAATTACATTTTATAATAATTATTTTACCATAAATTTAATGAAGAAACTATCATGCAATAAAAGTAAATAAGAGCCTTAATATTAATTATTTTTATTAAAATCTTTTTTTTTCTTTTCAGTGTCTTACAACGATATACAAATAATCTTATTTTTAACGTTATATTTCTTCAAAATTTATTCTGTATTCTTAAACAGTTGAATAAAATTTTGTAAATTATTCAAAAAATGTTTTATTTATTATTATCACTATTCCTAATTATTTAATTTTAGATTAGGTATGTGGTATGGGTGGATAGCATGCAAAAGAAAACCGCATTTTTGTATGATCTGGTCGCGAGAAGTTTCTGATCTTTACTTTTATCTTTACTTTTCTGATCTTTACGTTAGTAACTTCGTTATACATAAAAACGATTTACATAAAAAGGAATTTATTGTACGGTTATATTGCTCTTAATTCCAATTTAATCTAAATAATAAAAACGTAAATAGTAAAAAAGCTGTTATTTATTTCTGGACCAAAATATCTAACTATTACTCATATATAAAAAAAAGTCACTAAATTTCTCTTAAAATTTGAATTGAAAGAAATTCGAATGTTTAATATGAGAATGTTTTGAGAAAGACATTCAGGCTGCAAGATTTTCACATGTTCTGAGTCCAAAAATGAAATTAAAAAAAATATGCCGATGACTAATTTTTGTTGTTGTTTCTTCTTATTAACCCGAAGATGATTTGAGTCAAATTTTTAGATTTTAATTTCAGTTCTGAGTAATTTCATCTATCTCTTCGAGTTCCAAAATAACCCCATTAACTGCCAAACCCGAAGAGCTAGATCGGCAAAATGTGGTACTCAATTTTAACATCTAAATTATGAATCTATATCAAATTTTGAATCAAATTCATCAAGGAAGTTGAATGTCTATCGGTCTGTATGTTCGCATATATGTCATCGTAAAGGTATAGATAAATGATATTTGTTATGTGATTTTGTTATTGAAATTGTAATTTTATACAAATTTTGGTTACAGTTTACTTTAGAATAAGGCGGCCAAAATGCATATATAGGGCTTTGGTTAATGTATTGTAAGACACAAAATGATATATAAGTGACTTTGAAAATAAAAATCTGTCACTCGTAGCGCAAGCGAGTGAACATACAAGGTCCACTTTTTTATGTGGAGATGGCAAATAACATTTATTTAGGTTCATGTAAAAAAGTTTCGGATAGATTAATCCAATTAATTTAATTTATGATTGAAGTTTCTTTAACATGTTAAAACCAGCATCCCTTAAGAATTGAGGGTTCATCGCTATTTTTTCTCGAGTTTTTTATTTTCTTGTTGACAACCTGTTAACTGATAAAACATCTGGATTGTTTGGCTAGATAATTTATATGAAAAGTTTTTCAAGTCATTGTTTAGAAATGCTTGAGGGAAACATAAAAGGATAAAATGTTCAAAATTTGAACATTAGTCTGTTACAGAATAGGAGATAATTATCAGGGAAATGATCTTTTTTTCTGATATTAAGGTCACTGCAGTAGCCCTGCTCCCAAAAATAGATTTCGAAATGCTAAGTTGTTTATTACATGAATTGATAATTAGACATCTTTTCGCACTGATCGGAGATCTTTTAAGAGAAAACTGTAAATATGCCGTAGCAAGGGCATTCTGAAACAAATATTGAATATTTCTCGTTTTGAAAATATGTCGAATTACTCGAAGTAGGTCGGATAATAATAAATTCCCTTCACCTCCGATATCGTTACGACTTGAAAAAAGAAAAGAGGGTTAATTGGAGAATTTGTGGTTGCTAGGGGCAACAAAATTTCTATCACTGTATGCAGTTATAAAAAACGGTTTGTTTTTTAAAAGAAATGATTAACAAATATGGTTTGATATCGATGGTTAAAAATTTGAAATATCAATATAACCTTGAACTGGATATTATAGAGTGCTAATTTAATAACTGTTTTTATTTGGAGTGTAAAATTAGTACAAGGAATGAAATTGGATTAGGAAATTTTATATTGTAAATAAGAAAATCTGCATAGGCCATTTTTTTTAACCAGAACTTTTTAGTCTGTGGTTCTCGTATCCGCAGTGCATGTGAAATGGTTTCAAAGGGTAAGTGGAAAAAAAATTGGGTGCACATTCATAAATACATTCATTCTGGACTACTTTCATTGTGAATCTGCGGTACGTGTATTACCAGGGATACGTTAAATGGTCTCTAAGATATATGGTAAAAGAGATGTTGATGTACATCCATTCTGGATCAGTACCTTTCAATCTGTGGTACGAGTATCCTCAGTAGGTTGTTAAAATAGTCAAAAAAGGCACGTAAGACAAAGGATGACGTTGCACGTTCATAGATAGTCTGAACATAAGAGTGAAACAGCTGTTGTAACAACAGCATTTTCGATTCAAATTATAATTCCTTATAGAAAATCAATTAAATTCAATCCAAAAATAATTTTGACTTAGAAAGATTGCATGCTTCATTTTCGGTATATAAGTATTTTATCCGCGAAATCAGTACCTGTCGAGAGGAATAGAACCACTGGCTGACACATGACAATAATAGATACATTTCACTAATAATTTCACACTAGTAGTTAATAATTGAATCATTATATATACGTATAAGGCAATTTAACATTATTTTCTGCAAGAAGGATAATCCCAACGTTAATCTCGGATTTCAAATTAATTTGTCCAATTCATGGTCTCAATGTTGCCAACCACATTGTAAATATAGTAACCGTATGATTGTTAAAACTTTATAAACTATAAAATTTCTTACATACATTGTACTAGAATTTTCTACTTTAAATATATAAATTCCGAACAGGTCAAAGGATAGATGACGATAGGCCAAATGGAACGCAAATAAAAGAAAGATGAAAAGCTGCACTATACACATCTACATATTTTGTCTCCATTGAAAAATTGATTTATCACTAATGATTAGAATCGTAGGCACACTATGAATATTTAAATTTAATCATTGTTGTATTCATACATAAAAAGAGCAATTGAATGTATTCGTGCACAAAATCAAATCATTAATATAGTTAGTTTTCTAAAGACAGTTCGCTCTCTATATTTACGCGTTCTTAGCTTTAGAAAAGTTCAGAAACATTATCATCACCTTATACTGAAGATAGTAATATGTTTAAGTTAATAGCAAATGCTCTAGTGAATATATTGTAGGAATTGTATAATGCACAATTTGAATAATAAAATATCTAACACGGTTTTGGAGCCGCGGTGGCCTGGTGGTACGGTCTCGGCTTCGGAATCGGAGGGTTTCAGGTTCGAGACCCGATTCCACCGAAGAACCGTCATGTAAGGGGGTCTGTTGCACGTTAAATCCGTCCTGACTAAACGCTCTCCCGCTGGTGTGGTGTGGAGAGGGGGTGCTAGCTCAGGTGACGTCCTCGTCATCTGACCGCGGTTCAAAATGACGAGGTCCGTCCCAAAATAGCCCAAGTGTTGCTTTAAACGGGACGTTAATATAACTAAACCAAACTAACACGGTTTTGGTATAGGTGAGGATGACTGGCACCTGCAAAATGGCATTATTTCCCTCTCCTTATTGATATTTCACTTTAAAAAGGGACATAAACGCACCTGGGCTTCAGATGAGTGGTTTTCATGGCATCTGTAACTCTTTCCCTCAAGTCCCTGGCATTGGCTGAGATTTCCTTTAGAGACTGACTAACATTTTTACTTGTACAATATTTCTCTTACTGTTAGTATGATGTGAGAGCTTGCAGAAGCGGTGAATGCAGTTCTTGTCACCTAGCCATGGGTTAAAGTTATGAGTTTAATCAAAAAATAGTCCCAGTATTGCATTAGAAATGAGATATGAATATAACTAACCTAAACCTTATCTCACACATTGACATTTTCAAATGAGTTAAACTTAATTCCCCAACATTTCTTTCCTTCTTTTTTTTTTCTTTACCTGGAATGAAAATAAAACGGTATGATAACTCCATCAACCACTTTCATAGGAATTTTGCTGATGGAAATCCTTCAGTTGTGCTATCTATTGGGCCCAAACTAATTACTCCAGGCGCCATATGTGCAAAATCTGCTGTTTCAGTTAACCAGATACTAGGGAAATCTGATTTTAAAGCATTGACTACCGTGTGACTTACCTGTGTCTCACACTCACTATCTAATTGTACCGAACCATCCATCTAATTAGATTATCGAATCTTTCATGACAATAATTAAGAGATAACATGGAAGGGGTCATCTAATTAAATGATCCGATAATTAGGCGAGAATCGTGCCTATAAACGTATTAAGAGCAGAGTTGATTGAAGGGTAATAATGCCTCTAAATAAAAAAAAAAATTCTGTGGTTCTTAATCATTGCGCACTTAAATGTATTCACAAATATGAATAAATTCCACTTAAAAAACAAACTAATTTTTACATAAAACTATTTAAAACGCAAATAAAAAAATAAGATTTTTACAATAATCTTCATCAGCTTAAATTTTATGCATCAAAACTGTTTAATAATATTTAAAAATATATAAATATCAGTATTATTTGCGATTTTGTATATAATAGATATTATTTCTGGAATCTTTTTCGCCTCATCATTATTACTTTTCTCAAGCCACCTTCACTGAAATGCATGCTTTTATGAACTTCAATTAAGAAAAAGTTTAGTCTCATGAAAAACCAGCCTATTGTTACTGTGCCCTTAGGTTGTCACGAAGAATGGCATAATGGCAAAACAGGCTTTGTGTGCAAGTCAAATTGAACCAAAAGAAAGTCAGTTAAGTCCAAATTTGACAGTAAGAAATTTGTTATCAAATTAGGTGAGAAAAATAACATTGTTAGACAATAATGTCGAATTTGGCAATTGGCACATGGGATTCCTCTTCACGGTGTAGCTTAAAAATGATGGGAAAATCCGGTATACATTTTTTATAAAGATATTCTTATTTATTAAAATATATATTATGTAGTTTCTGTGTTAATTAAACATGCCGATACTTTCGATTTTTGAAAAATAGGAAAAATGACTTTGTTTTATTTTTAACCTTTTCCTCTCGGAGGTAATATTCTCAAAGTTTTTTGAATTTCGATTTGTAAAAATACTTAGAGTGGCAAGAAAATGAAGAATTCATTTTCGGGGATATTTCACTTAAGTATATTTATAAGATGAGTTTCGAAGTATATAATTGTGTATATTTATTTTTCGAAGTAATAAACAAGTCCTTGCATTTAGTGAATAATTATACATCGAATTACTTTTCCTGTTGTAA
Source organism: Argiope aurantia (assembly GCA_026543865.1). Classification (NCBI taxonomy): domain Eukaryota; kingdom Metazoa; phylum Arthropoda; class Arachnida; order Araneae; family Araneidae; genus Argiope; species Argiope aurantia. Next base: position 16,265 of record JAPMOR010109893.1, read on the forward strand.
AAGGTAAAGTTCAAACAAAAATCGTGTTTTTATTATAGGCAAAAAAAAAAAAAAAACCTTTCTTCTGGTAGTCCCTTTTTAACAGTAAAATATATTTAGGCACTTTGTCTATGCACCCACGCGGGCACAAACACACATACACTAATTAAAAAATAAATAAAAACACCATTTAAACCTTATACAAGAAGGAAATAAAAGCAAGACAATGTGAAGGATAAAGAAATCATGAAATGTAAAGGCATGGATTTTGTGACTTTGAACTTATAAATTGGTGTTCTAAACTATCCGTACCTCGCATATTAAGAGCTTTGTTGAAATTTAATGGCGTTTTTGTTTTTGAAATCGGTGTAATAAAGAGCATGGACCTTTGCATTAGCTGCAAATACGAGAATCCGTATCTGTTTAGCAAACTTCTGTGTAAAAGCACGATTATTTTGTCTTTCTCGAATTCATTAATATAATTTAAAACCATTTCCATAAATTTTTATCGATAAACAATTGGCAGGTAAACAAGTCTAGCATAGAGCCATCAGCAATAATTGATGAGAAGAAACAGAGCAATCGGAAGACATTGGAATCGTTAATCGATTTTCCAAGGACTGCTTTGAATAAAATCGTTATCGTATCTCCTTTTCATGAGTGTTTTTGAAAGGAAAAATAGAAACGGAATTTTTTATTTCATTGATTGGGACAGAAAAATAACAAAACAAAAAGAAATCCTTGTTTGACGTGATGTTCTGACATGTAGTAAATGGTACCTTCTCTTTTGCGCATGTAGAAGTTAGATTAATAGATTTAGATTTGTTTTCAAGGATGTTTGTCTTGAAAAATAATCTGTTGAAAGAATATAAGAATCTTCTTATTGTAAGGTATAACATTCTATTATGAGAAGGATAGCGTTCTGTCGAAAAAGGCGGAATTTTAAAGCTCTTCGAGTTTCAGTCTTTATGTATAAGAGGACTGAATTCGAAATATTTTTATTCTATATAATCATGGTAAAACACATTTACACCATGAACTCGGATTGATTTTTTACAAATGGCTTTTTCGTTAAAAAAGAATAGAAAATTACGAAAATAAATATTAATAAAGTATGAATATGAATCTCAAAAATTGGTAATTTTTACACAACTAATCAAAAGGTATTTGGATGTTACATAAATAATAATTCTAAATTTGAACAGAGAAATGAAAATTGAATAAAATATTTAATATAGAGCAATTTATATTGGTATGAAATATCCAAAATTCTATGTGACTGAGATCTCTGAATTACTATAAAACTATGCTTTAACCCATTAGCTGCCATGATCAACATTGTGAAATTTTGGAATTTTACCTACATTACTTGGCTGAAAAATTGCTTCCTGTAATTTAGTGTCATTCTATATATTTCAATCAATTTTGTGTGTAGCAGAAAATATGTTTCCTATGCTTCGATTCTTTACAACAAGCGAACAAATTTGAAATTTATCTGTAAGTTGAATGGAACAGAGTAATATGTGAAGCATTAAATTTTGAGTTTTATTTTTATATTGAAATGAAATACTGTACATAAATATGTAATTTGGAGGTTGTAGTAACGAGCTGTTATTTACTCATTTTGTTCCTTATTGAAATTATATATAATATTTTCAAAACAAAACATAATATGAATATAATTACACTATTTCACAACTTTTTGCGCATGAATAAAGAAATTATCCTGTCAAACATTTCTGAAAAAAAAAGACAGTTAGTGGATTAATGGCTATTGACTTTATTGTTGTAAAAGTTGGCTAAAATCGTAATTAACTACAATCCACTTTATCTGAATTCTACTTTTTCTATTTATCGAAATGAATTTCTAATTATTTTTCTATTTCTATTTTGCAGTGCTGGACGCTTCCGGCCGTCTTCCAGAGGGATTCCTGCAGGGTACCCTATCGTCACTGGGCAATTACCAAGAATGCGTCGAGATCCGTGTCAACGAGAGCCGGATAAACATGAAGGGTCAGTACTGTACAGTCATCATGACGCCGCCCCTGCCAGACTGGAAGCCGTTCACTTCCATGCACATCACCGTTCCAGAGTTGTTCAATATCTCAGCCCCAGACTCGGTGAGTTACCTTTTCTTGCTGATCTTTACGGTGATTGAGAAACTGAATATCGGATGGATGGATTGCATTTCCGAACGATGATTTGATAAATATCTCTGCTTTACTCAGAGTGATTGGCGATATCGACTCTGATTAGTTATCGCATATATTTTTTTTTTTACACATTTGGAGTATATATAATGCTGTTTTTAAAAGTCTAAATATAATTTTCCACAGTTTGGCCTAGCAGATATGTCATAATTATACCAAGCATTCACTTGTCCTACATTTAATTTGTTATTGATTATAATTGAAAAGTTATAAAACTACCATTTTTATAAGAAAAATTAGGTTTTATTGTCCCAGCTAATAAATCGATAACACCAAGAACATTCGTCCATGATTCTAATAAGAATTTCCGCCTTTTCGACATGTTATTTATCCATAGAGCCGGGCAAATATATGTTATTTTTTGTCTCAAAACTATGTGTAATTTAAGAATGGTTTTTTTCGCAAATTAATTACTCTTATGATTGTTTCTACAAAATGTAAAAATTATTATTATTAGATAGTTTGTAAAAAGCACAAATAAATTTGTCACAATATTTTTGGACAAAATGATATTAAGAAACTTAATTGAATAAGATGTAATGGCAAAAATATTACAATTTTCATGTCATATTACAAGCGAGCAGTGAAACAAGTACGAATCTTTTCGCCACCATTCTAATCCATTTTCAAAACGTATTCTATGTGAAAATTAAAACGATGACTCAATGTTTATAGTAAGCCATATATACCATATATATTACAGCATACTTTAAACAGTGGTTAATAGATCTTTATTAGATACACATGATTATATTTATCTGAAAAACTCTTGTTCAGTCAAGCTGATTTAGTAGACGTTTATAAGAAATGTTAACGAATTATTTTGCTTCGTCAAAAAATGCAACGAAACTATTCGGTAACAAAAATAAACTGTGATGAAAGGGTTTATCCTGATAAGTATAATCACAATGAAATGGAATTCAATGAAAATCTGATTAAAATTATGTTTAGCAAAACTCATATTACGATCCATGTATTCCTGCTAACATTGCTATCAAATATTGTTTTGAAAGAAAAGAAAAATTTGAATTTTCACTGATATTTAAGTATTTCAGCTTCGATCTAACTGATAATAAAAATGGCATGAAGAAAAGATTAAGACAAAAGTTGTGCTTCAGTCAAAGTATTTAATCTAACTTTGCCATTGTACAGCGATAAATACTGCTAAAGGAGTAAAAAAATGACTTACTTTCACTTTAATTCAACTATTTTGATTAGCATGAAATGCCGTTTAAACATTTATAACTACTCTACTTGAATTTAGGCTTAAATGTTGTTTCCTTTCAATTTAAATTTTAATTGTTTATTTTGAATATTTTTTTTCTTTTAATTTATTTAAAATTAAAATGAACTAGCTTAATCTATTGCATGTAACTGCGCAATTATTTAGTTTCCACAATAATGGTGTTCGTCGAACCATCCATTAAGAAGAAGTAAAATTATAAAATGAAGATGAGATTTTACTGCGTAGAAAAGGAATTCATGCCAACTTTTGAATTACATAAGCGCCGTATTAAAAGGGGAATCGAAGCCTTGCAGAGCATTTATTACTTATTATCCGATAGACACTATTAACCCTTTACCCTCCGAAAAGTAATAAGATGCATAATTGTACATATGCGTATCAGAATCTCTTTTAATGCGTGTGCAGCTCAAAAATAGTTATAGGTTTGTTATATTTTCTAAAAATTATTGTGTGAGTTGTTGTTATTAAACAGCCTATAGGAAAATTATAATCTAACAAGTATGTGGAAACTACGCAATCTTCAGAATGCGAATTAGACTCGCCACAGGAGTGCAAAGAGTTAAGTATTGAACGCGCCAGAAATTGAAGCAATTAAAAATCTCGTAGTTGGGTATTTTCTTTATAGAAAAGAAATTCTTTCAACATTCGAATCATGAGATTCTTGGAAGATAGCGTCTTATAAGTTTTTATTCTTGCGTTTTTTAGTTCATTATTGTAAACTAGTAATCAATTATTTTTGTAAACTGTATTTATTGTAAATTTTTATCAAGTATGTATTTGTAGAAGAACAAACATATACACACGTCTCTTCGTTCTATTGACATTTCAATTGGTTGGAACGAAGAAAACCACCCAAACGACTCGAACGTAGAAAGGTTTTCTTCTTCTTCTTCTTTTTTTTCCGATTATTATTCTAAAATCGACTGAAACATAAAAAATTCATTTCCTGAAAATTGTCCTAAGACCAGTTCCTATGTTGAAAATCGCCAATGCTTTCTTTTTTGGATAAGATCTGTTTTATAAAGATTCACTTGCTGGATAATCGACGATCAATACGTTAAAAAAACTTTGCAAAATGCTCGACATTTTGCGCTCTTCTACAAGAAAATTAGATTAAGACATTCTCACTAATTTTTACCATTCTTTCAATCTTCAGAAGCATAAAACATCTATTTTAATCAACATCATATTAAGTAATAAATAATACTTTTACTCTCCAATTAATGTTTAGAAATTTTAAATGCCATAATTATTTGTATGATCTATATTTTTTACTTGAGAGTCATGACTTCGAAGATGTGTGTATGCATTCAGTAAAAAATGTGACCATGGTCTAATTATCAACGAAAGACATTTCGTTATTCATGCTTATAATTCTGTAAATCGAACTTAATTTTTGCATTTCGAATTATATGCAAGCTAATATCACACGAAAAGTGATAGATACTTTCTTCGCAAAATTGCAGGAATTTCCGATTTTTTTTTAAATTTTGAAGGTGTTTATTCTTTTTCTTAAAAAGAATAATTTTACAATGTTCTGTTTTTTCTTTGAAAAAAAAATTGTTTCAGAACTTTAAATTCCAGTTACTTTTGGGAATTAAAAAATAGATTTTAAGGATTTTATTTTTCTCAGTGCTATAACATTAATGAAATCTTCGCAATTTCGATCGACATTCAATTTTAAATAAAAACTATAAAAAAAAAATCTCTTTCTGGTTGATTTTTTTTGAATGAAATAATGGCTCGAATTCCGAAAATTTCTCCGAATCATCCCTTTTTCAGATAATTCTCACAGAAAAAATAAAGGGGTAGATTTAGAACTTTAAAAAGATTTTCATAGAAGATTTGTTTTCCCAACGATATCTGCATGTAAAATATAACTGTTTCAAAAAGAAACTGCAACTCATATGCGATTATGCCCATAGTAACATTTTTATGTCTACGAATCGAACAGGAAAATTTAAAAATAATAGTTAGGGACTTATTTAACATTCTGAACAACATTTATGATTTTGTCTTGAAACAAATACAGAAATAATAGTCATATGATTATTAATTTTCTTTTAACCGAGATGTAGTTCTCAGAAATATGATACTTAGAAAATTATTATCTGAAAACTGTAACTACTTTAGTATAAAGCAATAGTACTTTTTTAACTTTTTTGAGTCACTTCGAATATTTAAGAGGCAAGAAATTCACAGGTGCGCCTGCCAAGACAGTCCATTATAACTCGCAGTGTCACATAAAGTATCCGATACTTTACAAAAATCTTAAAAAGATTTATATCTTCTAAATGAATTCGACCAAAGACTGAATATTGTGCTCTGGCAAGCAATCTCAGCTGACGAACATCATTTTTACTTCTACGGCAAGTGACTTCTCACGTGTTTAGCACGTCATTAATGATTCTGTGACAAAAGCATTTCGACATGCATGTCGCTTATTTCCAATGCAAGTGGTAAAAATTATAGAAAAACTACTCAAAAATTAAGTACTGTTTTTAATTCAAGCAGTTTTTCTGAGAGCACAAAAATTTTATATAACTCGTAATTACAATTTCAGGCATAACCTTTATTCCTCAAGGATTTGATTTCATGCAAGACATCATTTCAATCCGGAAAAAACCCATGCCAACCCCGTGTTACATCCCATGCCTCACACCAATGCAAAATATTGGGAAGATCTTCCTGATATGTTAACAGACAGTGAAATTTCCAGAAGCATGTGACAGATCTCCAAACGATTTATAAAAGGAAGGAAAGGAATCCTGTCTTCTCTGCGCTGACAGAGTTATGATCGGCAATTCCGAATGTTGTTAAAACCAAATGGCGAAACCAGATGGAAATTGATGATTGTAACGAGCGATATTATCGAGATACTTAGCCTAGAGAACTTCCTCTGGTTTCGCGTCATTGTCATTTTTGTTATTTTTCCTCTGCTGCTTCTTTTGTTTTTTTATCTTTCCAAAGGTTATCTTGGATACAAAATCCATCCGCTCTAAATCCTATCTTGATATCGGTAAATCTCTTGATAGGATGATCGGAAGGTCATAACTGCATAATCCTCGTGTCTTCTTGTAGGTCAGGATCACTGGCATCGTCTGAACTGTTTTTTATAACCAATCAAGGTTCCCCAAACTTCCTGATTTAAGCAAAAAGTCTTTTTTTGGATTAATCGCTTTACCAAAAGTGACCCAACATCTCTTTATCGTAAAGATCTCCCCTAATGTAAAAAGCTAACATACATTTAATGTATTTAATGATTTTTAATGTTTCACAATTTAATATGTAATGTAAAATGTAATGTTTCTTTTTTCTGGACTAAGATGCGTTTTCTCTAGAGGGTTCTTTTTTCGTTTGCAAGTGTCCAATGTCATCAAGTGTCGTTTGTTATTCGTGCTAGATGGGGTTGTTTTCCGGCTGCCCCATCAAGTTTCCCGCTTGGCCTCTGGCTATTTCGGGATGTTGCTGGCATCTCTTTATCGTAAAATAAATTATTATTCTTCCGTTGATCTGCCGTTGTGAATAATCAGATCATTGTAATCGTCGCAGAATACAACATCGAGATTCTGATGGATCTACAAGTTTTACAACTTCATAAATACAGAAAACCTATTTTTACTCTCTCGCGTACGAAGTATATACAGAGAAACCATTGTAATCACCAAAAAATCGCCTCGAGATATTGAATCTCCACGTCTCACTGTGTTCGAAAAACACAATTTTGGAATATGTATATCAATAAACCTGTGTAACTTTGAGCATTGTAAATCAAAATCTTTTTGAGATACAAAGATGAAATGTGAAATATGACTTTAAATTTGTAGGTTTTCATCAAATTTTAAACGAAATCCATTTGAAGGAAATTTCTTTGTCCGGCTGTCCAAGTGAAACTGAACACGATAACTACAAAACGTTAAGACATATTTATTGATATAATTTGGTACATGGATTTAACATTAAAAATGTTCATACATATTAAATTTTGAACCAATAAAGTTCTACAAAATGTTGTCCATCTGTACTTTTATATGAGTGTAGAGCAATAATTCTAAAATTTAATTTTTTAAATAAACGTGGTATTTGATCTTTAACATTGCAATTAAATTTAAATTCTAAAATTAAAATTCCAAATTTTAACTTTAATTGGTCGGTAAGAAGTTTCAAATACATATTCGACCTTTTGTTATTTGTGTATTGAGCGGTTGAAAGCGATTAATCGCGAAAAAAAATAATAAAATACCACCAAGGATCGCACATTACATATATTACAAATAATAGATAAAATTCTATAAAATGTGTTTTTAAAAAACGTTTGGGATAAAAAAATTTGTCAATTACGTACTTTCTCCTTATATACTTTGTATAGGAGAAATTAGCCGAATTGAGTTTAAAATAAATGACTACAAATGTATGAAACTGTTTTTTTATGAAATAAAAACGTTTTTTTTTTTTTTTTTGCTTCTTTTTTATAAATTGAGCAGAGTGGTAATTTTCAAAAACTAATAACTTAGTCCAATACTTGCCAATCCAATTTACTTTTTTTCATTCAATATACTTTCTTGTTCAGCAGTCGCGTTTTAACGTTTTGTTTTGCACATCATGCGATTTGATCGTTAAGCGAGGTTTGTTATATTCAGTTCAAAATTCGACACTGATCTATTCTTTTCATGCTAAAATTGTGAACTGAGTATTATCAGTTCAGCATTTTACGGTTTGAAGTTATCGCCTTCAATTCACTTGGAAAGGCAACTAGGAAACTTTGCCTGAATATATTATGTTCAAAATTTTATTTTAAAGAAGTCTACAAAGCTTGTGGAAAGACCACCATCCTTCTAGTTCAAAGTTTGTTTTCCTTTGAACCGATAAATCAAACAGAAATAATTCCAAAAATCTGTTTTTTAAATTCACGGAAGTCAGAATCGTGAAGATTTGCCAGTCCCTTCTAATTTTATGATTACTATTATAATTTCTTATAATTTAATAATTTTATACTTCTTTCACGAGAAAGTAAAAGTAGGAAATAATAAAAACAATTATTTTATTTTTAAAAATGCTTTTAAATAAATTTATTTTGGATTTTTTTAAATTATTTATTTTTACATGATATAAAATGCACTTAAACTTTTGCTTAGTTTTGAATCGTCGATTTTTCTTAAATACTTATCTGGAATCGAAACAGTTTAATTCTAACTACGACATTAAAAAAGATGCAATAGGCACGTTATTAATACCTACCAATTCAGAAACACTGCTTTTGTATTATGAAACTGTTTTAGTAATTATATTTAAATATGAATGTGCTTTTTGAATCTTAGTATCAAGCACTTTAAAATCATCATTTTTCATGCAAAAAAAAAAAGGATTTGAAGAGATGTTAGATATTTTTTGTACTTTTGGCCGATGATATTTTTTTTAAAAAGCTAATTACTTCGGAAAGTAATCGCTTATTATTGTTTCGATATATCTTTTAAGGTGAAATCATTAAAATACTTTGACATTGTTTGTTTATACTGTTTATTTGAAACTGCATTCCTTGAGCACTGGAGCGGAACAAGTAACATTTGGAGAATAATAATAATAATAATAAAAAGAGGAAAATAAAGCACATAAACGCAGTAGATGGCAATTACTTAATGTTTTAATGTTACTTCAATTACTTAAATGTTTGGATTCGACATATTTTTTTTAAATATAGTGCTCGTAAATTATTTTTAATTTATTTTTTATTTTTAAGTCTAAAGTTATTCAATGTTACCTAAAAAAAAACTAAGTGCGATTTTTATATTTTTAAATATTGTGAAAATAAAAAATGAGAATTATTTTTTTGGGAAATAATTAAGTTTTTATTAAGTTCAATTTGATATCAAAATCCATCAGAAAAACTCTAAGGGAACATAATTAAGAAAATTAAATCTCTGGTGAGAATTTATTCAGTATATTTTATCCTACATTGTATATATGGAATACTTCATTTTACCTATTTTAATAACTTTTGAATGATCCAATAATTATTCAAAATTATTTACTTTTTGTATTTTTTTTTTTAAATTTGAGAAGAGGAAGTTTTAAAGAAAATAATAATCAAACAAATCATATCTTCAGTCAATTATTTAAAATAGGTGAAAATTAATTTTTATCTTTTCTGCCTTTCTTACTGTCATTTATTTACGCATCAAATGTTGTCTTTGCCATCTGACTTAGATTCAGAATGACAAAATTTGACTCTAAATAGTTCTTTGGCAACTTGGAAGCTGCAAGTAAATATAAAATTATTCAAAACAATCACACCGATAATAAAAGCTTATAGTTTCTTTGAAAATGATGCAAAACAAAACCAGAGTAAGAGTGATCCCCCCCCTAAACTTTCTGGCATACCTTTTAAGCTATTATCCTCTCTGCCCCTACATAAAATTGTGGGCCTTCGGCAAGACAACGTACGACGCAAGTACTGCGATTTTTATTTTCAGGGACCCGCATTTTGTACTTCGTAATGAAAAAAACAACAAAAAAAAACAACAACCTGCATTTGGATTTTTTTTTACAACTGATTAAATCTAAAATTTGGCAAAAAAAAAAAAAAAAAAAAAAAAAAAACCCTGCAATTTTATTATTAAGATTGCATTACAAATCTGCATATTTTCTGATTATCAAATGCATTCGCGAATGTGCATACTGACAGATAGTCAACTTTTTAACAGATTTAGTTCAAAATTTTACACAAATATACACTTTAGATGCTAAATGTGCTAATTAGGTACAAATTTATCCAATTTTTTTCACATTAAACATAGTTTTTTTTTAATTAAGTTCCCCACTTGGACGTTTCGATTTATATATATATATTTCCTATCGAAAGATGCCACGAGTAGAAAAATTTTAAGAGTTTGCATTCATCTCACGAAACCAGTTTCGTTTCTTCTGAAATTCATGTCAAATATTTTCGAGCTGCCATCTGCAGGAGATAAAACCAACAAATAAGTGATCTCTTTATTTCATCAAAAGAAAGGAACTGAAGAAAACTGTATTAAAATTCTTTAGTTTGATAAATTTAAAAACAAACATACTTACGAAACCGTGCTTAAAATTTTAATATTTTTTAATATTTAATAATGCAATATTTTGATATTGCATTATTAAAAAAAAATAAACTCATGTATTTTATTAGTTGATTCTGATGTATGTATTGCGCAACACCATTTTTTAAAATGCTCCTGTGTTCTTCGATTTTACAGAAATTTAAAAGCTATAATACAACATAGGAATTACCGAAAATACATTAAAAAAACTGAATTTGAAAACAATGTGCGCCAATTCATTAACGTTGAGAAAATAAAGAAATTTTTTGAAACACGGTAGTTTAATTACATGTTTAACATCACTACAAAAAATATGGTGAAACTCAAAAAAATTCAAACTCATGTATTTTATAAGTTGATTCTGATGTATGTATTGCGCAACACCATTTTTTAAAATGCTCCTGTGTTTTTCGATTTTGCAGAAATTTAAAAGCTATAATACAACATAGGAATTACCGAAAATGCATTAAAAAAACTGAATTCGAAAACAATGTGCACCAATTCATTAACGTTGAGAAAACAAAGAAATTTTTTGTAACACGGTAGTTTAATTACATGTTTAACATTACTACAAAAAATATGGTGAAACTCAAAAAATTCAAACTTATACCTGACGCTTTCCAAACTGCGTTTCATGGGGAAAATTAATATGTGCGTTTATTAATTAATTTGTATTCCCTACTGCCTGCCATTTTGTTGTTTCTAATATCATAATACAGAAAAGTTTATCACGTGTACTTTCATGTCCTTGATTTCGGTATAAAACACATGTTTTGGATGTACTTATTCTAATAAGAATTATTACCATAAAGTTTGCAATTATTGGCAATTCTGTGAAATATCTATTAACTTCCTGCTTCTAAATGGGTAATATCCACTGCTTTGCAAAGTTATGATATGTGGCAATAACAGTAAAAAAAAAAACTTTCAACGATTTTATTCTATTAAATTGTCACCAGTCAGCACAATGGCAACTGTTCTCACATGCTTTTTTTTAATGATGATTGCAGGTGATCACGTACCTGATGGGGATGCTTCATAACCTGCACGTGACATCGGCCAAGATCGCTATCTGCACCCCCTCCCTCTGTTCTCGAGAAGACATCAATAAGCTCACTCAAATCAGTGAGTTTTTTTTTCTTCTTTTTTTTGCTCTTGCTGGATTTTCTGCTGCTTGTGGCGTAAAACTGAGCCTGTTGGGAGGCATTAGTTACTATCAGCTAGTTAGTCATTTCAGAGTTCAGCGAACAGATAATTAAGAATGCCAAATGAAATAAAATTGTCTTCATTTCCAACCAGATACAATTATACCTGCATCACAGTTTTTCGTAAGGATTCAAGATATACTGTGGTTACATTTCTTTTTATTTTTTACTGTAACCATGTTTCATTTTTCTACCGATAAAATGAAGAAACGGTAAAAGATATTCAAAGAAAATTAATCAAATATATATATTTTTTATTTATTAATATTAATTATTATTTTTTCTTGTATATATCGAGCTTTCTTTTAATAGAAATTTGCTTAATCAAAAACTGTTATTCTTTGGATGATCAATTTATAAAGACTAGAATTTGGTTCCTTTCTAAGGAAACATTATGCGAAATTTAATTGTGACCATTACAAGATAAGTAAATGTTAATAATATTTCTTTTAATTTCGATCATTTGTCAAATGCCAAAAATAATTGCCAAGATATAAATTTTCACATATCACAAAGTCAAAATAAGACGTTATCTGCATAAATTAATTGCGTTGGCAACAGGAGCTCAAATTGTTCAGCTCAAATGCATTCTACTTGTAATGTTGGCAACAGCAACTAAAAATCCAGTACATAAGGCGAAATTTTGTTTGCATTGAGGCCAGTGCAAATAAAATTCGTTTGCCGCCTATCAGAAGTTAAAATTTTGAATTCTATTAATCGCAAAAAATATGAATTTCTAGTTTGAGTATTTTTTTTCCTGTTAGAGTTCGCAGAGCATGAAATATAGGGCAATTGAACACCGTACCAAAAATAACGATCCGTATTAAAATTACAAAACTATTGAAGATGAAAGTTACCTCAAATATGGATAAGACGATATTTCAAACAGTATTATCTCTGCAAAATAGGGAAGTATATAAAATCTGGTTATCAGAAGAAATGCCGGACAAGTTTATAATTTTCAGATATCATACTGTACGATACAATTACACAACTTTCATGTTATTTCTCAAGAATCTGTATTTGAAATCAGATCAATCTATATTTATAAAAGGAAATATTTCACTGTATGGGTGTATTTATTGTGTCCAAACAAATTAATTCTCACTTACAGCGATGAAATGTTTCTGGTCATTTTGTAAAAATGGCTCAATAAATCTCGAATCCCAAATTTTAAGATTTCATGAAGAAAAATTTTTAGTTAATATTTTTTTATTTATAGGTGATTATTCGCACGTATTTCGCCGTATATTATTTCTAATGGAAGAGGGAAACTAGTACGCCATCGAACTGAACAAAAGAGAGAGCTAGACAAATTTTGCTCTAGAAAAATTTGTTTTGAATTTTTGACGTAATTTACTAAATGTTAAGAAATTATTGAAATGAAAAATTTTTAAAATAAAGCTCCTGCAATCGACTTTCTAAATCTTTTATCATTCTCTTTTTTTACGAAAAAAATGAAATGACATTACTTTAAACGAAAATTTCTAATTTAAAAAGAGAACGATTCAAATATTCTTTTTCACTAATTTTTAAATTTTTTTTGTCGTGAGTTCAAATATTTTTTTTTATTTATTTTTTGCTGATCCATGATAGAAAAACGAATTCTTTGGGAAACATTTCCGCTGATTTGGCAAGCAATCAATTAAATAATCAATAATCATGATAAGTATTTTTATTACATTTAAATTCTAATAGCATGGTTTGCATGAAATTTTCTAAATTCATTGTCTTTATTGACCAAAAATTCAAATTAATGCACCAAAAATTAAGTAGAAAACAAAAATATTCTATTTAAAAACTTATCAAATGATTATTTTTTTTTTTAAATTTTTGCTTCAACTTTCAGAAATATATTAATTCCTGAGCTAAAAAATAAGTTACATTTCCATCCAGTTTTTAAATTTTGGGATTCGATTGATAAATAACATTAATTTATCGCATTATAATAATTAAAACAATGTAGAATAATAAAACTTTTAAAATGAACATATTGCTTAGTTTTTGCACAAAGAATAAGCAAATTATTCATTCTTTATTGGAAAACACATGATCAATCTTCTTATTTCACTGTAAAACATTACTGTTTATCTTCTAATCGTAATGCAAAATATATTGAGAAATTCTGATATCAAATTTAAACAAAAATGTTTTAATTGATATTAAAAATTTCATTTTTCCGCAAGAAGACTTTAAAAAATAGAATATGATAAACAGCACTCAAGGATATAAATAGCAGTTAAACGTAAATTATACAACTAAAAAAAGTAAATGTAATTTTCCAAAGAAAAATGAATTAAAAATATGTAATAAAGAAAATTGCATCTTATTTAAGAACATTGACTAAAGCAAGAATTTAAGAACATTGACTAAGACTATTCAACATTTTGTCCTAAAGTAGAACATTTAAACTAGATACCTACCTTAATAAGGCTTTCAACAGAATGACAAGGCAAGTTTGGTATTGAACAAACTTTTTATTTTCCATGTCTATTGCTTAACATTCTTCTCGTTCAAATATTGCATTTAAATGACATTCTGGACAACAAAATTTGTGGCTCCTCCTTGTTGTGTTCGTGCATCAACAAAAATAAAATGCAGACAAACTTACTATAAAATTAAATCTTATTACATTATAGATAATATTATCAAATTTACATCAACTTATTTTCATTCAAAATTCTAGCATCGTTTTTAAACAACAAATTAAAAGTTCCAAAGATATCACTGTTGCCAATCTGAATTTCACAACTATTTACAAAATAAAATTTATAATTATTTAAATAATCGTTTGCTACTTTTAAATAAAATATTTACGATTTGTGTCGCAACATATACTCCACGATTTATCCCGCAACATCATCATTGAATTTGTTGCAATTCATTAACCAAATTACTTTTTAGTAGATAATTCGATAATATATTTTTTTCTTATGGCATCATAATATTACCGTCAAAGTCATTATGATGAAATAGAGAATTTAATTTAAACCTAATTAATTTTCTAATTTTTGTCTGAAAATAGTCCATGTTGACTACAATCCAAAATGTTCTCACAATATTTCTGAACCAATTTTCATTTTTTATTTAATTATTTCTAACAAGGGCTTAAGCAAATTACTGATTTCATGGTTCCCACACCAAGAACGAAGAGACAAAAATTATTAACACCTGCCCATCTTTTTAAAAGAGATCTTAAATTCCCTTTATCTGAGCCGACACGTGGCAAAAAATCCCTGTCGGAGTCTCATAGTAAAATCTTTCAAGGGACAAATTTCGCTCGTCTTTGCTTTTGTGTCACGATGTAAGCTAACATACTGTCTTATCGCTTCTCCCTTGTGCAATTAAAATTAAAATTAAAATTTCAAAAGTTTCTTATTTTCTGTCATGCATCTGCAAAATTATGTATATTGTTACGAAATTTTACCGGGGTTCGTTTGGATAGTGGAAGTTATATGGTGTGGAGAACGCTCAATCAGCAGGCAGAAGAAGAATAAAAACAACGATGTTTATTTACACGAAGACACACAGGACAGCACAAAAAGGACAACTATATACAGCACAGAAGACGATTATCTTCAACAGAGACATGTAGCATACAACAGCAGCATACAACAAGAATCTACTGCAGACAGTAGCGCACAGCTCAGTTCAGCACTAGCTTGACTCCGTCGCTTCCGACTACTCTGTCTTCGACTTCTGCGACTCGGACTCCGCTGCTCTCGAACTCGGACTACTCTGTCTGGCAGCTGCAGCCCCTTTTATAGGTCTCAGGAGGCGGGGCTAGAAGCCTCTCAACCAATCAAGATAGTTCGAGGCGTATCTCGGTTCCTACTAGACGGATCGGGAAAATTCTCGATGTTTCGGGTATTATCTATTTTGGCGCCAAATTCGCCAAATTCGCCAAATTCGTCACCAAGTCGCCAAATGGTCGTCAAGTTTGTCGCCAAGCCTCTGGGACCTCCGACGTGACACACGGACTCCGTCCCATTCAGATGACTGCAAAACTTTCTTTTCGATGATGGAACAAAGTATGCTGGGAAGCCGAATTGCTAGTTTGTAACAATATAAATATGGAAACTTTTTTGTTTTTGATATCAAAATGCCTCATTCTATATCCCCATACTTCTACCAGTTTTTGTTCATTTATGTGAAATTTTGTATATTTCATACGCTGAGCGAATGAGTTCACAAAGAATGTTTTCATTTTTTTCAAATTCATGTTGTTTTCATGCTTTCTCGAAATCTGAAAAAGAAAGAAAATATTGCCACTATTTTATGAGTTACTTTCATCTTGTTATTTTAATAGAAAAAATATTTGTGTCAACTTTTCGTTTTTCAAAATTCCGTTACCAGTGTTATATGTTTTGATCAATGATCGGAAACGTAGTATGCACATGAATAGGATGAATTACCCCTTAAAATGTGAAACAAACGGTAACTCAGCACACTAAGTGAAAAATTTTTTTTTTCCCCTACTCTAGTTCCAGAGAAGCTTGGACTTGACTGGAAGTTTGAAGTGAGTCACTGCGAGACGCAAGAACCTCTGCACTTGACTCAGTCACAGCTCACTGTAATGTAAGTCACATAATTTTCCAGTTTATTTGCAAATAAAGTAAAGTTTTTTTTTTCGATATACGGCAACGTGTATGTATATCTAAGAAAATATACTAATTGTTCATTGAAGTTGAAGTCAAAGGCATCAAATTCGATATATATTCCCTGAATCTCCTATCAGAGAATGAATGGTATAAAAAGAGTATCATATTAGTTAATATTCATCATTGGGTTTAACTTGAGAACAGGGTCCTGTCGTCAAAAATGTGTTAATTTCGCCAATTTTAATATTTTTTAATCTTAAATTTAGAGAGTCGACATTTGGAAAAAATCATATCCGATGGCTATCATTATATGTTCTTAAGTCCCACTAATCGTTTTCTGAAGCAGAAACTTGTTGCCCTATAAGTATTAATGTTCATTTAATTTAATTTGATTTATAATTAATGAGAAACATAATGATTCATAACGTCGTTCATGAAAATCCTATTATTCTATTTATGAGCTTTTAAATACGTTATTCATTGTGATATATATAAAGATGAATAAATTCAATAAAATAGAATAAATTTTTTATTTCTAAACATTTTTTTTGGGGGGGGGAAAGCAATTTTGTTTTCATCGGTATACACTCGCGTGTTTTAGCATAAATTTCAGTACTTCAGTACTTCATATATAACGAGGAAATTTTAATAACTATTAATTAACTAACGTTACTAAAATTACTATTTCATTAAATTGTGATGGAAATTGTAACAAATACGACAAAGGAAATAATTTTGAATCGAGGGCATAGAATGTCAATTGCATTTTGTCGAAGTTTTAAAATATTTCCTTTATATTTATTTTTACAATTACAATTTCTAGGAATAAATTTTAAAACTTCCATTGCAGAAGATGCTGCAGAATCTTGCGCTGGGATTAATTATTAAATCTAATTCAAACAGAGCTCCAAAATTTTTCTTTCATTTCCTTTATTTCTATATCCAATGGTTCCAATTTTGTATTAGTAATTCTCTTATGACAGCAATATAAAATAAGAAAACAGTGAAAAATAAAAGATAAAATGTTAATTTGAATTTGTTTAAAAAGGTTATTAAATAAATGATTTATTTAAAATAAATCAAATTTATTTATAAAGTTTGGAGATTTACGATTCTCTTATTCTGAAGAGTTATAAGAAGAAAAACGCTTATATCAAAGGAAAGTGTCAGTTAAACCCAAATTAAAGAAACCCAAGTCAAACCCAATGAAAGGAATCTATTTTCATTCACATTATTATAAATGGATACGAATGTAAGACTTAGAGATATGAAAATAACACGATTTGATTATTTTTATAATTTTAGTTATTTGAAAAGTGAAATGAAAAACAATTTTTAAATAAGGCCAAAATTAAAGTCTATTTTTAAATGTAAATGCAAAGATTGTATATCAGTGTGATTTAGAGGAAAAATTATTTTTAGTCATTATTATTTTTCTTTGTTTCTTGACAAGCTTTTTTTCATGTTAATATTAATGGTTTCACTCGTTTATAACAACCTTTAAGAATCACTAGCCTATAATAATATTCAAGACTGTATTATTAGGATCGTGAAGATGCATGCCATTTAATGAATTCTCATCTGACAGAAATGTTCGCAGTTTATAGCAAAAATGTGTTTTTTATGTCCTTCACTTTTGACCCTACTTTGCATAATAAAACTGGGTTTCAAGAGTTAAAGATTCCCCATACAAAAGTGGTGCTTAATTTTATGACTAAAAGAAATGTCCCGTCTTAAGAAAGAAATCACTTTTATACTTTGGATAGTCTTTTTTAAAAAAATTATTCTAAGTAGAAAAAATGAAGAAACAAACAAACAACAACAATAAAAAAAAACCTTTAAAAAGCGGTACAACGTCGAAAATATTTCCCAGGCATGCGAAATACCCTTTTGATGAATGTGGCAATAAGGAAAATTCAGGTGCTCATGGTCAACTGCGACGTTCTAAATCTCCCACCTGTGGATCACGGGTAAAAATTATGGGCATGTTAATGGCCTTATTTTGGTAGGGATAGGGTTATTCATTTGAAGGAACATTCCATCTTGCAAAAAGCTGCGAAATTCTCCTGTTTTGTATATTTGGGTTCTATGTGTCACTCACAAATTTTACTGCTTTTTTATTCACATTGATTGCTAACGTTGATCATTAAAAATGTATGAGCTGAGATGTTCAACTTCTGAAGCAATCGAATAATATTTACAAAATTATGTTGCCAATGACAAATGTCTTTTGAATGATAAGAAATATTTCTAAATAAAATGACCTTCTGGATCTTTATTCATTAAAAGTTGTTACACAATTAAATAGAATTATTTCTCTAAACCAGTTTTCTTAATAATTTAAAAGCGATTTGTCAGCGTAGAACACAGAAAATTCTCTGGGGCTTTGTTAAATATCATTATCGATCATCCATATTTACCGGCAGTCTCCCGATATTTTTCAGCCAAGATATTTCAACTTTCGATATAGCTCATTACTCCTACTTTAATACTTCGTTCAATGATTTTTTTTGTTGAAATAAATAAATAAAATGGTTTTTAATTTTAAGCGGCAGGATTTTTGAACTGCCTTTTTATAGAGATATTTTTATTACTATATATTTAATTGATTTGAAGGCCCGTCTTAAGATTAATGGTCGTTCATCAAAGTTGAATTTTTGGTACGACTTATTTATAAATTCACGTAATTATAATTTATTTTTTGTAATTTTTATAGCAACTCTAAAAGTTGTTTATTAACGTATCTTGCATCCATCCTAGATGGCGGACTTGTTTAGAAATTTTGCAAGAAATCAGATGTAAATCTCATCAATTGAAACTACCGTAATGCTTTAAAATGTAAATATTTTAAAGGTAAATGGATGTTTTAAAAATATGCGATTACAAAAAATATAAGCTTCGATGTCGAGAGAATTTTGAAAGTTTTTATTTATTAATAAATTTAATGAAAAAGATTTAAAAAGACTAATTTTTACTAATTATGCTACAACTAAAAGATACAACTTTTTAATTATTTTATGCTTTTTTAGTCTTTAACTTATAATTCTTATTATTAACTTATAATAACTGTAAATATTATAGAATCTCATAAACAAATTTTTCTCAAATTCACTAAAAGATAGCACCACTCGGATGGATTCACCTCCTAATGTTAGGAGGTAAGAAAAAGATTTAAAAAGACTAATTTTTACTAATTATGCTGCAACTAAACGGTACAACTTTTTAATTATTTTATGCCTTTTTTAGTCTTATAATTCTTATTATTAACTTATTTATAACTGTAAATATTATGGAATCTCATAAACAAATTTTTCTCGAATTCACTAAAAGATAGCATCACTCGGATGGATTTAAAACTTAATTAAATTAATCAGATATCTGATGATTAAGTTTTGAAAATAAATGAATATTGAAAAACTACATTTACACCATGAATTCATAATTGGACAAAATTTCCTAATTCTAATGTATTAAAAAGCGAATTAAACGTGATAAAATTCTTACTTCGCGAAGATAAAACAAGAATTTGAAAAAATGTTTGATTTTTTTTTTCATTTCACTCGATTGTGTATTGTATTGTTTTATATTCATATTCATATTTGATTCATTCATTTTATATTTATATTCATATTTGATGAACTGAATTTAATTCTCCACTTTTCTCTTCATTATTTTGCCAAATATTAATTCTCATCATGACGGTTTCCTTGCAGGTGCTTGATGGGAGTGTTGGTGTTTGCCGTTCTCTTGGGGACGGCGGTGGACATGCTGTGTCCCGCAGGCGACACTGATTACACCACTGTCAAAGGTAAGGTCGTCATTTCTTCACTTTGAATTCCTTTTAATATTTGTACACAGCTCAGTGCTATTAAATTTATTTTAGTAAAATCAGTGAAAAATAATTTAAAGAATATTCGAACCTCAATTGCAAAATATGGTAACATGAGGATGTTTTAGACTTGTTTCGGCCGTGTTTATATATATATATATATATATATATATATATATATATTGATTCACCACAATTAATAACTATTGAATTGAAAGTATTTTAGTAGTTGCATTATCATTGAAATCATGGGTTAAAATTTGATTACCTTAACATATGCATATGTTTTAAACTTCTCGTGAACTGTATTCATTTTCCTAATTTCCCTCCTTATTACTCCAATTTTTATTCTTATTATAAGAGGAAATAGTGGAAGGGTAATTTTTTAACCTCTGGAGTTAAAAGAAATCTGCTTTTGACTGTTGGAGAGCTGACAAGAATTTTAAGGTTAAAGTTTAAGGTGAGAATTATCTACATGATTTCCTATTTTATAAAGAAGATTCCCAAATGAAATGAATGAAAAATAAA
The DNA here is from genome assembly GCA_026543865.1 of Argiope aurantia. Taxonomy (NCBI): domain Eukaryota; kingdom Metazoa; phylum Arthropoda; class Arachnida; order Araneae; family Araneidae; genus Argiope; species Argiope aurantia. The sequence goes on from JAPMOR010109893.1 coordinate 36,942, forward strand.
TCATTAATGTACTAAAAAAATAATGTACTGAAATATGAAACCGCATTGATCAATTATTTATTACAAGGAGGGCTTCATAATGTGCATTGCCTAGGGTCACATATGCGTAAATCCACTTGTGGAATGGGATTACATATGATCACAAACCGGGAGAGATTATATAACTTAGTAGGTATAACTATAAAAGTGATGTAATTCAGACAAAAGGGGTCTAGTATGTAGAATTATTGGCTAGTATCGGCATGATTTATTGGATAAATGTCATTTTTATAGAATCAAATTTTTTTTCCTCTGTAGCTACCCTCATCCAAGGTATGAAAGCATTTTCTTTCCCTGCAAATGCCCGCAGATTGTCGGAGTACACGTGCCCAAACGAGCCCCTGAGCTTTGCTTACGGACTCATGTTCATCGTCTTTTATTGGGTCTCCATCTCTAACACATTCATGTACGTCAACTACGATGTCACCTGTAAGTAGTTTCATATCTCTGACATTATTATGTCTTTTTCCGTTTTTATCTATTTTTTCCTCATTTCATGTCTGTAAAGGTGGGATTTAACGATCGATTTTTTGCAAAAATTCGTCAATATTTCGCCAAGTTCTTGATGTGCTAGAATTTTGAAAATTTGAACACTTATGTGCTTTTTTTTAAAGTTATTGTGTTTGTGGACAGACATAATTACAAAAAATGTGTATTTGGAACTCAAGCTATCCTAAATTATGGATACCTACTTCAATCTTGAGGTCAAATCTTTTGTCAATTACAGTGCTTTTTCTATGTTTACTTTATGTAACAGAAACTAACTTTTACCTTATGCAACAATGGATATTGTTGCATAAAGTAAGCTTATGAAAATATCGAAAGAATTAGGATATTCTGTAGCCAAGAACTTCAAGGTCATGGAATGACGCCTTCGATGTGAACGCTTTTCCTGCATATTTTCTGGCTTTTAAAGCATTCCAAGGACGTGTTTTTTTTTTTTTTAACTGCGCTTTAAAAATCTGTCATGCACCGCCCACTCCTGATGTATCCTCGGATCCGATCGAGAATAATTGATTGGGGTCGCGAGATGCATACGACAGTTGGTAATTAATGGGGGTCAACTCGCCAAACGATTAATTATTCCGCGCCCCGAGAAACGGGAGAAAATCGTATTGAGTGCCGAAAGCATTTATTTTGTCCACTTCCCATATAAAGAGCAGTTACTTGTGAATATATTTTAAGTATCGTTGGACGACTTCAGAAGATTCCATAATTTTATTTTAGCAGTGAACGGCGTCATTTCGACATTGTAATCTGGCAACACAAATTCACCTTTCCTCAACATTCGGTTGAATTTGGAATAGCATTAATTTGAGTAAATGGATAGATTATATCTTGAAGCATAAAAATTAAGGCACTTTACATTAGATATCAAATTAATTTTAAAACTATTAAAAATATAAAAATAAACCGAAAAATTATTTTAAAAAATATAGAAAAGAAACATTTTATAGACAAATTCTTATAGATTGATTATTTTGCCATGTTCACCACATAATACTTTAAGGAGTTATTAATGTATTAATTGCAAAGAATATACCTTCTCTCAGCCAGGAATCTGAATGACCTGATAGCAACGAATAATAATTTCGGCTTTGTGACTGACATATGAGACCTATTATAAGTGGCACATACCATAATCTATCAGAGAGGAGAGACGCTTGTATATATTTTTAAACGTAAGTTTGCAGATGAGTGGTCGACAAAAAGATAAATTGAGAATTTAATTTCGATTTATCTTTCCACTGAAGATCATGATGCATGCATGTGGACAAAGGAGAAATGTCTGTTCGCACCAGCACACAAGAGCGAAAATGCCAGAAGTTTTTTTCTAAGAGATTATTATGCATGTGTTTTTCGTCACGTGTCTATCCAAGAAAGGGAATCTTCTGCATATTTGGAAAGAATGCCGTGTGGAGGAGATTTTTATTCGTTCGGTTGTAGCATTAGAATTACAGAATCATCTATTTCTCCAAAGCGAGTGTTAGAAATGAAAGAGGGATTTAGATCAGGAAGAAAAGGACATTTTTTTTCGAATAAATTATTATCTTAAATTAAAAGATAAAAATCAGGAATATCTTTTATTAAACCTAATCAAGATTATTAAGGATTCATATTAGATTAAGAGGTATTATTGTATATATGTTTTATACTTCCTAAATCGACGCTAAAGGAGACGACCATATTGGCTCTATGCTGGGCATGACGCAGTTGCTAGTTGGATATTTTTGACGCTATTTTTTTTTTTTTGATAATATTTAGGTTGAAGGGGGTTTTTAATGTTTCATATGACAAACCTCATGGTTGAGTTTAAAAAAAAAGGATAACTTTTGTAAATTCAATTTAAAAAATACTAAGAATATAAGTATAATTCCCAGAACATTAAATTTTAGTCTCTTTCAACACATCACATACTTGAGAAGCTGACGTATAGCAGATAATGCCATAGGACTCGACTCCATTAGGGAAGTTCAATTATACAATAAATAGAACAAGTGTACAGTTATAAAAATATGTCTTTAATAGTTATCACAATTCTATGATTAAAAATACTTTATCGAAAATTCATAAACAGCAAATTATTATGCAAGAGATTTAATTGAAATCAAATGCAAATAATATTCCTGAGGGATCCAGTAATTGCTAGAAGAGGTTAATTAAAAATTGACATAGGATCCGATTGCGATTTTATAAGAATAAAACCTGACCTTTCGAAAGTAGTTAAAAAGAAATATGCTTTCCCTCGCATTAATTATAAATCTTAATAATTGCTGGTATGTATTATTATCTATAATTTTTTATATTTATGTTTTACTATAACACAAAAGCTTTATCTGCGTATTAACTAATGATATAAATCGAAAAAGTCTTACTTTTTACTTTCTCATACAAGTATAGAGGAAATTTTGTAATCATCAAAAAATTCGAACTCTAGATTTTGACGAATTTTTACGTTTTAGACCTCCCTGAGTTCGAATAACAAATTTTTAGCGTTATTTCTATCTGTCCTTCGGCCTGCCGATCTGTGATAGCCATCATGGAGATTAATTAGTTATCATTAAGAAAGTCATTTTTTTTTGTATTTCAAAATAGGATAAGAATAGTTTCTGTGCTCAAAAATTCTAAAACACATTAAAATTTCGATTTATTTCAAAGAATTAAAAATTCTAATCGAAATTTTTAAAGCACCTTTCGAAATGAGCAGTTATTATCCAAAAAATAAGCATGTGCTTAATATAACAATTTTGAATCTAATGGTCTACCATATAGAAATATAATCTACGATTTCTTCACTATGGAAATCTGATGATGTTACTTATAGATAGTAGGAGAGCCTATAAACATTTTCAAGTTAAAATACAGTCTTGTGGTTTTAGATTTACATAAAAGCGACAAGAATTTTTTAAAATGAAGTGCTTAGTAACTGTTGAAGAGTTTTTACGAATGACGTTTCTGTTTCTCTTTCGTAGCAAATTTCCTGGAAGCCTTCAAAGTGACCCAAGCAATGTTTTACGAGATCGTACTCAACCGAGTGCTTCCTCTGCAAGTTCTGTTCTTCATTAGGTGCGTATCTACTTTCTCACTTATTCATTTCTTTCAGAATAAGAAATGATATTTATAGATAATAGCAAATATTTTAGTTATCCGAAAGATAAATTAACTGCAATCCTCGCAATGTCGGAAACAAAATTGTACATCTTAAAAATCTCAATTGAGTACCTGATCTATCTATTAATTATTATTAAGTAATTATCTATGAATAATAGATAATTATTTACTATCTTTAGTTATAATAATGAAGAATATATACATTAATGTTGTCTAGATTTGTTCAGTCATTTCTATTTTTGCTAATAATAAAAGAGTGTGTGTTCCCAGTGGTACTCTATAGGCCAGACTGTTTGATTTGGAGCCCCGAACTTGGCATATATATACTTTAGAGGATGAAAATGTGCATGTTGGAGAGATTTTTTTTGAAACTTTAATTAAAATTTAAATTGATTAAAAATGAAGCGAATTTTTGGAATTCTTTTTGCTATAACTTCTGAAAATATTATTACATAAAAATAAATTTATACAGTTTAAAAATTTTAAAATTAGTATCATTAAAATTTTTTTTAATGGTACTAATTTAATAGTCGTGTGAATTTTTTTTTCTGAAAATTTGACAATTATTTAAATATTTTTAAATACTCAAAATTAAAGACGCTTTTACCTGTCAAATTCTTTACACCATTAAATGTTGAATAAAATTTTGAAGCGTTTTAAAAAAGGAGTTAAAAAGGAAAAGAAAGAAAATTAAGACGTGTCAATAATTAATGAAAACATTTTGTAATCTTTTAACCATAGATCATGCAGCTTTGAACGATACTTAAATTAAAAATTAAATTATTATTAAAATATTTTTAAATGTGTTTTTTTCTTACAATAGATTATTCTGATACCCTGAAATTCAGCCGCTTTTAGCGCTTCATGTAATCTTGAATTGCATGATTTATTTCCATTTTTGAAAGTTAAAGAAGAAGGATTGTATCTGTGAAATTTAAGAGACAAATAAAAAAAAGTGAAATAATAATATCTAAAAATTCAGAAGGTAGACGAATCGGATATTTGTTTTTAAAATTCACGTGCACAAAAAATAAAATTTAGTAAAATAATCAAAATAACGTGGTGTTAATGATTAGCAATTTTGTGAATTCATAGTCATTGAATTATGTTCGTATAATTTATCTGAAATCAAATATAATCAACACATCGCGAGTTATCTGGTCGCCTAAGACAGCTAGTAGTAAATAAAAATCTACATTTTTTAGCCTATGATTTTTCTGTATACTCCGCTTCGTCATATAGAAAAGAAAATCAAATGCATACGTTGGATCTCACATCCCAAGACCGAATGGATCAAAATTTCAACAGAAATCAAGTTTTTATAACAAGCAAATTTTATTTTTCTACTTTATTGTGTAAACGGAGAAAAGGCAGATTTGATTTTAAATTTAAAGCATGTCTATGATTCTAGAGACAAAATCGCTAGCTCTTTGCGTTTATGAATAATCAAATTCATATAGAGTCAGAAAGATACTCTTCCGTCTAAAATTGATCAGAAATCTAAATTTCATTGTGAAGACCGATTAACAAATTTCATCTCTCTACGATTATTTTAAATTATCGAGGCCACAGACAGAATAATTGCAAAAGTTTCTTTTTTGGATTAAAGCAAATCTAAAATATGAACAATAATCGAAATTCGGTGTTGAGTCTTTGAACGATTCCAATAATTCCTCTTGCATGTGCGAAAAATTGTAATTGTTTTTTTAAAATATCTCTTTACAATAGGGATTTATTAAATAAAAAAAATCGCATCTTATACTTCAAGATTAAAACGCATTTAAATAAAAAAAATACCATTCATTTAACAAATTCTATTTAATTAAAACTACTAAGTGAATAAAAAAAATTCAGTAAAGTTTTATTTAAATTATGAAAAATCGTACTGATAGGCTCCTTTACTTAGGTTCTTTAGATTGAAATTTCTAACCCATCCTATCTCTAACCGCATTTGTTTCGCTACATCGTTCAATTACAAAGACGTAATGAGCAACAAAAAGCTGAATGTTTTATGTGACTTTCAATGTGTTGCTATGCAATGGGATAAAAGTAAATGCTAGACATAATAGGTTAGATTGTCAACGTTATGGAAATTGCTGACTGTATGATTAATGATATTCTGGAGGGAAAAAGTGTGCAAGTCAGCGCATCTCTGTATCGTAACATCATTATGGCAGCATTCATTTTAGTTATTCTTTCATAAAAACGGCAAAGTATATGAAATTAGAACACTCAAGCGGAGGTGCGATATCTAGATGATGTGCTGAAGTATTAACTAGTGATATGTGCTGAAATATTAACTATGATTATATAATCGATTTGAAAAATGTGAAATTCATTTCTGAATTCATCCGCAGATTTAAGCAGCTTTTGTTCTAAAATAAGAGAAATAGAGCAATAAAAGTTCAGTCAAAAAATAGTTATTCCATTTAGAAATAAAAAAAAAGTTTTGGCAATCGAAGAGTATTTTATTGAAACAGAAAGTTTTCTGAAAGTTTCAGATTTGCTCAGTTAATTTATTTAATGCTTTACAAAAAATATCTGAAACTGTTTATTCAAGAAAATATGAAATGTTCTCTTTATAAATGTAAATTATGTATGAAATAAGGCTATTTAAAATGTGTTCCATCAAACATGGAAGAATATTGTAATTCATATTTCAAAATTCTTTTTATCTTTATTTTTCTTACATTCAGTATCTTAATAATAATTTAGAAGTTCTTCTTTCATAACTGCTAAACATCATTCTTTTTATCTTCTCTGTGCCCTATTTTCAGTATTTTCAATTAATCTCTACAATAAACATTGACAAACTGTTTGATAAAAGCGTTTGGACATCCTATAGAGGCAGCAAAGGAAGTTGTTTCTGAAAATAATGCTGTTAAATATGTATTTTTAAAATAATACAACGATGATGGTTACTTGGATTTATAAATCTAACTCTTCTCTCACAAAAGTGATAGAAATCCTGTTATATAATCGTACGATTTTTCTTACGGCTTGAAAATCTACAGGCAAACAATGAACTAATATGTCTTATTCATTTTAACGTATTCATACGTATTTTAACGTATTCATATTCAACGTTCTGTCTAACAAGTTTACTCAATGGTTTCTGTGTTTTTTCGTAATGAGATTTTAATCTTCAAAATCAAGACTCAAATGATACCTGAATCTTTATGTTGTTCAAACTAGTTTGGGATAACTTTGTGAGAATTAGTTTCTCTTTTTAAGAAAATAAATGGATCTTGCTCAGTAAATCAGAAGCGAAGGCTCAACTAAAATCACAATGCCTAATAAATCTAATCGAAGTTTGTGAGAATTTGTCAATATTATGATATATTTTTTTTTTTGTCACAGTGGCCTGATGACGACGTATAGATGGTTGAAATCCCCCGAGCAGAACTTGAATGTGTGTAAATTTTTACTGAAACGATATTGGAGGTACGTCTTGGAATCAGTTTGAAAGTTTATATTACAGATCATCCTTTCATCATTAAAGTTGTCATTTATATATAAACTCTATGTTGCTTGTAGATTCACCCCAGCATATGCTTTCGCCATTGCTCTCATGATCATCACGCCCACCTGGGGATCAGGGCCATCCTGGTATTCCCACCTTACACCCGTGTACAACAACTGTAAGGATCGATGGTGGTACAATCTGCTGTATATCAACAATTATATGGATTCCGACAAAGTGGTAAGGGGTTGAAGTGGATCATATTGCAGAATGATGTGATACATTTCTACATTTTGTAAAACGCGGTCTATTTATTAAGATTCTTCATACCTCAAAAGAAAGTCCATTTATAATTCAAATATGGCCATCTTTGAAAAAAAATATTCACTATGAGCAATAATAAACAGAGAATCGAAATTCTAACAGTAATTTCATGTGAAATCACTTTCAAGTTCTAGTGATGCATGGAAAAAAATTTGAATCTGAATTCTAAATATTCACCATACAGTTATTAAAAAAAATAATTGATCTGAAATTTTTCCTTTCTGTAATTCATGACAACCCGGAATAAATTCTGTAAAAGGTGTTTAATTTCACCTATTTTTTAGTTCTTGATTACCGATTTCATAAAACCATTCAATAAGCTTTATAAAAACAACAACGAAGGTATCCAGTATTTATTTTGAATAAAACATTTGACTAAAAATATTTAAAGAACCCATGGTAGTGAAGTTTTATAAAAATAAGAAAGAGGGTATCCAGTATTAATTTTGAATAAAACATTTGACTAAAAGTATTTAAAGAACCCATGGTGGGGAAGTTTTAATTAAGGACTGGAAAATCAGATGCATAATGGCTAACAAAGAAGGAAAGTGTACAAATGCCCCAATGTGGTAGTTGTAAAAAGCTACCATAGAAACAAATGTCACTTTTTAAAAATCCGAGTAAGATATCAGAACTAATATATATACCGGAGGCCATTTGCTTCTGCTATATTGGCTGCTAATACAGTGTTGGTTATCAGTGAATACAGTTAACCTTTCTATGCCACTATCAGTAACAAAGAACATTTCATTAAGAGCATATTTTAAAAAGGCTCCTTTTAAGGTGTAATTGTTGTCATTTGGATATAGATTTTCAGATAGGCATACACACCCTACCGGAAAATTACTCTAAATGATACCGATAATTATAATTTATTTTGTTTAGGTCAATAAATATGTTCCAAAAATTATTCTAATCATTTGATATTTTTAACTAATTATAAAACCTTACAATTCTGGAGTTAAAACTGGCCGCGCTATAGGCTTGTACTTTTCCTGATGGCGACCTTGATTGACCTTAAATAATGAAATGGGAAGTTTCATCACTCGGTCAATTTCGATCACAGTAAAGGGGAACTTAAAAAAATATTTGGGGCCAAGAAAATGTTTCTAAATATGATTAATAAAATTATGTATAAAAATTCAGATGTCGTCATTTTTCAGAAATACATTTATTGACTAAAACAACATAATATAATTTTTTATATACTTTAGAACATTTTTCCCAGTAAAAGTATACATCTATAGTTAATGGTTTAGAAATAATCTATTGAGCCCTGATTAGTGTAGATTTCTGAATATAATAAGAGTAGTATATTGAAATTGATTACTGGATATAAAAAAGGCAATTTGAAAGTTGGTACTATTGGATCTTTCTCTTAACAAAATGGAATTTGTTGAGCATAAACATACATCTAAAAAATTACATGAATGAATGTGATGTCTTTTTGATGCATTTAAATTCTCATTTAACATTATTAGTGACTTGCATAAACTGATACATTTTTTTTCTTCGCTGAAGTTAGCATTCGGTCTGACAATGAATCATCACTAAAAGTTTTGCTGTCTACTGGAAATTAAATATACTAAAAATAAGGATAGATTAGATTAGATATGATATCTAATGTTTTAGAGAAATAATATTATCATAAATTTCTTTAATTTGTTTATTTCTTTCTCGTTTTAGTGCCTCGACCACACGTGGATGTTTGCTGTGGATGCTCAGCTGCACGTGCTTGCCGTCTTCATTCTCATCCCTCTTAAACTGTGAGTATATTTTGGTTAATTAATTTAATTTTGATTTTTGTTAATATTTTCACGAAGAAAAAATATTGCGTGGAAAATATTTTAGTTGTGATTAATGCGGTATATTATTATTCACAAAAGCAAATTTAGAGAAAATACGGGAAACAATTTTAGCTGGCATAATCTTTTCTTAAAATATTACATTGAATTGCAAAATGGAAGGTTCTTAATATTTTCAACTCATTCCTTATGTAAAAATTTTAACACCCAAAAAAAATATTCCGCAAACTCTTTTTATTGGTTCAAAAAATTTTTACACTCGATGTGCATATATACACGTAAGTTCTAAATATTTGAAGTCTTTTAAAAATAATTACAGCTATGCTGCGTTTAACGAACATCTCTCATAACAATTGATTTCCATGCTGAGTGTCAAAGTGTAAAATTTAAAAAAAAATGACTTTCTTGACGAGCAGTGTTTCGCAGAACAGGTGGCGATGAGATATCGCGACATCACATACTAGATGGACTCGTACCAGTCTGTGTTGAGCGCTTGGTTTAAAATAATCCTTATGGAAGTTGTTTTGGCCAGATAATGTTTTCGAATGTCATTCCGGTGGGTATAAGTAAGTTCTATGAAGCCTTTGACGACGACATCGGACAGCAGAGATATCGATGAGCTGTGGAAGAACATATCTAGAATTAATGAGGAGCTTATGACGCTACATTCTGTATCATAGCAAAAATTTGCGAATAAGATTTGGTCTCTGGAGGAGAAGATCACAACCTTCCAGTGAAATAAGGGAGATGCTGAAAGCATGGGAAATTGTTGCATCGTATGTTGAGAAGCATTAATTAGGCAGCAGCTATATGCGTTACAAATTCATTCAACAATTATGTTGTCACATTTCGCAAAAGTTTGAAGCGTAGCCAAAGACAAATATTTTTAAACAATACAGAATTGTAAATTTCAGTATTTTTTTCGGAATGGAACCACATTATCCAGTTTTATTTGGTTTATTATGGAAAAATATTTCGCTTTAGAATAAGATTCAGAATCGAATTAAGCTTATTAAGCTAAATTCCATTGTCATATTAAGAAAAATTTAATGAAAAATTACTTTTCATATTTTTAACATTATTCGAATGATAAAAGGAGAATTACCATGCTTTCATTACTCCCGAAAAGATGTTAAATTTACTCATTTATGATTATTGTGAAATCGGAGTATTTTTTGTATCTGAAACTCGATAGAGAGTTAAAAATACAATATATACGCTTTCAATTCTAATTTTTCTTTAAAAAGAATAGGTGCAGAATCTGGAGCTTATTAGGAAATAAGAGTATTTAAGCCCTGAAATATAGCATAAATAAAACGCAGTAGTAGAGCATTCATATTTGTTCTTTTTTGGTGCTACTGAAAATATATGCTACAACACTTGAATTTGATTTAGTTCAAATTTAGTGCAAACTTCTTTTTGGTTTTAAGCATTCTTTAAAGAGACACCTTTATTATTTAAAATTGTATTCGAAAATTATGCAAAATTTAAACAATTTCTGTTTTTTTGAATTTCTATGCCAAAAACTTTCTTTGGCAGAGATTTCTAAAGAGAAACGGATGTCAAAACGATCAATTTAAACGGTGATTAATAAAACATTTTTATATAAAGATAAATCTAAAATTTTTATATCTTGTAGAATACTTACGGTAATATACTTTAAATTGGCAGATAAAGGATACGAAAACTCCTTTATATTTTTCAGGCGCCCCAAGATAGGCCTTATGGTTAATTTGGTTCTGGCAGTGGCCAGCTTGGTATCAGTGGCCCTCACTAACGTTTACTATGACTTGCCACCTCATGAAGCCCTTGCGTTTCTGCATATCAAGTAAGTCAGCCTATCATTAGTTACTTTTAATTAACCGCAATTTAAATTTTTGTTTTTAAACTATATAGTTTTTTAATACCATCTGACGTTTTCTTTTATTATCCGCAGAGATAGACATTTCTATGCCGAGCACACTTATCAACGCGTCTATGCTCATGTATCCTTATACTGTTCCGGAGTTTTTGTGGCCTACTTTGTCCATCTTTATCCAAATCTGAAGATATCTAAGGTGAGTAGAGTCGCCAATTCTTCCTAAATTGAAATTTTCATAAAGCCTCGATGGTTTTCCTCAAAAATGATATTTTGACTAACAGCGAGAATGATTCCTTCAAAACTTTCTTGCATGCTCTCTAATACAGATTTTATTCCATAGACCGCCTTACATGGCACTGGCGTACAATAGTTACGAAATATTCACCTTTGGTCGCGAATTTAGTGTTTTTATTGAATATATCGTGTGATCCTTTGAGAGTGTTTTAGAGATTAATCCTGGCAAATGGTTAATAGTATCCGAAAATGGAGTTTGTTTTTAACAGAACTATAATTGTAGCCTCAAGATCACATACCAAGTTTAATATATTTAAGCCATTGTTTTTGAGTTATCGTGGTTACATGATCTGTTTCTGAAAGAACAAGCAGACAGACGGTCAGTCCCTTCTTTAATATGACCCAAAAGCTGATAGGTATTTACAATATTATATATATATATATAATGATATTTTAAAACTTAATTTAATCCTAATTAATTTCCTAAATTTTTAGCTTAATTCAGCCCATGTCAAAGTCATTCTAAAATATTCTCTTATTTCCTGATCCTATTCCAATTTTTCTTTATAATTAATTCAACTGAAGCTTTGTAAAAATGATGCGCCATCAGTTCTACGTGCCTAGTGAAAATGATTCCTCCTTTGCCCTTGTCAAAGGTAACACGTGTATTTAATCGGCACGTGATGGACGTGTTTTATCCGCACCTTCTTGTAAATATATTATGCCTTCCCGGGAGGGATTAAAACGAATTTAAAAATACAAAGTGTCTTCAAAGCTGCCTTCTGCTTTTAAGAATTATATGCTTACTTACACACACACACACATACACAATGTATGCGTATGTGTACCGAATTTCATTTATCTAGTTTTTTGTTTTGTAGTTATTATGTTAACTTATTTTCAAACTGAATCGGGGAGAATATTCCTCTGAATATAATGTGTTCAAAATTTGATAGAAATCTTCAAATTCGGAGTAGAGACCATGTACTAAATTCATGCCTCTGACTTAAAGTGCTTTTAAATCAAGTTCACAGCCACAGATTCAAAAACGTGTTTTTCGCACTTGGAGTGGTGTGAAATAAGGAGATTATTCAAAATTTCGAGGTCGAAAGTTTTTGACGATTACAATAATTTCTCTTTGTATATTTCCTGTACGAGAAAGTAAAGATAGGGCTGTGTGAAATATGTGCCATTAATCATGTCGTGTTAAAAAATATTTTTATTCAAAAGAATTCTGTATTTAAGTAGAATGAGGTAATTAAAAAGGTGAATTACTGAAAAAAAAACTAAGTCTTTTGAAATAGAATGGGTTGATTAAAACATTTCTATCCTTTGTACAATCGGAGTAATTTGCACAACTGTCAGTTATCGAGAGTTGTAATTTACCATGAATCGTTGTCGACGTATGCGAATTACTTCCCTGATGGATGTAAATATTTTTTTAATTGAATTTAAAGAGTATTTTTATTTTCTTGCAGAAGATGAACTGGGCTTTGTGGTTGTTTACTCTGGCCGGTTGCAGTGCCGCTCTGTGCTCTGTGCACGCCTGGCGACAGGGTGTCATGCCTAGTCCTTTGGTGGCTGCCATCTATATCACCCTCAGTAAAGTGGCCCTAGCAGTGTTTCTCGCATGGGTGTCAATCGCCTGCATCACGGGACAAGCGTGTGAGTCATCCTTCCTGTCTATCGTTTTAAATGCATTTCTTTATATATATAAAAAAAGGACACTGTTTTAGAAAACTTAAAAAATGTTCTCAAATAACTCTGTTGACTTAAATGAGCAACATCTATTTATCCAAACTTAATTTTGTGATCCCATTTTCAACCCAGAAAAGCTAGTGCAATCATAAAACTAAAAGGGCAATCAATTAAAAATAAAAGTTAATGTAATTGAAAATAGTTACTTAGCGAGGTTAATTTTAGTGTCAAATGTCGAAAAATCCAAAAGTAAGAAGATTTTACAAAATACAAATTAGTAAGTGCTGAATCAAAAGTATATTTTATTTAATTCTGAACAACAAAGAAGGGAAATTCCTATAACAGTTATAGCTATATAATCTTAGAAATTTAACTAATTGAATCCCCTCCCCCTCCCAAAAAAAATAACCTCTTTGCACATTAAGGTATAAAAGTTCAAATTAACATCAATTTAATAAAAGTAGTACTTTAAGCACCGATGTAATAAAATAGAGTAATTAGATTTACTAAAAAGTAGGTTACTTTTATTTTAATATATTTTCTTTTCCATAATTAATTTATAATCAGAGTGAATATTATGCAGTTTTTGAAATTCTTTTTGAATTCGTTGCTTGTGGCATCACACCCATGGAATGAAAATTAATCAGCTTATAATTATTTAATATTGGTTATATTCACATATTGAATATACATATAAATCATGCAACAGAAACATTGGTTCAAACCACGCACATAATGATCGTCGCCTTTTTTCTTTTTCTTCTGATACAGATTTCATAGAAAGATCTTTCAGTGCCGGCCCTCTCATTTTGTCCTTAGATTTGTAGTCTTGATTTCTCTTTTTCCATATTTTTACTCTAATCAGCCTCTTAATGGTTGCCGTGCACGATCCAGATGAATTCATTTAGAAATCACTCGCTTTCACTTTTATAAATCTCTTTGTCCTACTCTTCTATAGAGAGGGTGTATTAGGTACACAGCAAATGTTTCAGTTAGGAGAATTTAGAATTGGACATCACTTTCGAGAATCATATTCGAAACTCCTTTGAATGTGACCTTGGCGAGATTTTAGACAAAAGTGCTGAGCTTTTTTATGAAACCATTCATTTCTGTACTGATGTCTACTGCTAGACTGCTCCAATGTGCGTGCCTTCACTCGACTCAGGATTCTCCTCAGATGACTTCTCGAAGAAATCTAATCTAGAGTCCATGGCCACTCTTTGATGATAAAGGGGACACAAACAGGTTCCGATCGCACCACGCCAATCTGAAAGGCTTCGTCCAGTGCATCACGGGATTCCACTACCCTAGGGATTGCGTCGCTATATTTGATTTCAAGGGTGATGCGCCTGAATTCAATTTTATTGAATTAAAACCATCAGACTTGGATATTCATATTGAGCCAGTCACGTACCAGTACATATGTGCTTTCAGGGCAGGGCCATTTAGATTTTTTTTTTTTACATTATGTGAGGCACTTAGCTAGGAATGCGATCAAATAGTGCATACAAACTTAGGAAGTAAATAAGAGTTTATCTAAATAAAAAACTAAAAATCCAAAGATAAAATCTTATATTAGACACTTACAAGAAGAAAAAAAAGTACGTGGCAGTTAATTTTCGAAAACATTTCATGAAAAATAGGGGAGGGGGGACCAAGACAACAACAACAACCAAATTTTAACAAAAATAGGATACACTAATATCTCGGCAGGTGAACGTTATAGGAGCCCCAGCAAGAATACCGGACTACCCCTTTGTTCTGAGAGCTATAGATTCAATTCAAAAAGATCAATACTGAGAACTTTTCGACTCCCTTAAGGGTGGAGTATTCTTCTTCACAGCCAGGGTCATAATCACCAATATTAATTAAACAGTATTTTACAGTGTAAATTACCAGATCTAGTACCCTAAATACATTGGGATAATAGAGAGGCTACATGTTACTTGTTTTCCTGCTGAAAAGAAATGTAGATCAAAACTTAATTGGCCAATGAAAAGTTTTAATAATAGTACATGTTTAATTATATGTAAAAGTTTTAGTATATGTAATATTAGTAATATTTTAATTCATGTAAAGTCAATTAAGAGAAAAGTTAAAATTAAAACATCTTTATATATTTACCCAACAAATTTATTATTTTTTTTGAAGGATATGAAAAATATTTATAAGAATTGTGAGAAAATTAAAAACAAAGCGAGTTAACGAAAAGTTAAAATTTAAATAGTAAATGCAATCGTTCAAACATTTATTTCTTAAATTTTATTGCTTATTTATTATAATTAATTAAATTTTTTGAATTCTTAAAAAATCATAATCAAATCCATTAGCAGGCCCTAAAAAATACCTTTGGAGGGTGATCGGATGGATGATTTTCTTCCTCTTCATGCCGCATAAATTTCAAAAATAACTTTTATATTTATATATATAAAGAGGAAAGAATATATAGAAATGATGCAGCATTATGTTAAATCAGTTTGAGTATGAAAGTAAAAATTAGAAAAATAAAAATTTTTTCCTCTTATTTCAAAGAAATTCGAATCTGATATGCCTATCTCGATATTATTAATTATGCATTTTTGTTATCGTTGAAATAATTACACAATATGTCTGAAGTTTTTATCTTGATAAAAATGAACAAATTTATGTACTTCCAGTTTGATCATATATATATATATATTTTTCGAATAGCCGGCCTCCGAGACGTGCTGTCGTGGCGTCCGTTCGCCTTTACTGGACGGCTTTTCTTCCTCGCCTACATCATGCACGTGCCCATCATAAATATGGTTATGAGCTACAAGAGGGAGCACTTCTTCATCACAGACCTCGAACTTGTGAGTACATTCTACCTCTCTTTTCAAACTTGATTCTACAATGTATAAACTCAATTCGTGTTCATATTGAATTATTCTAGAAACATAAGCGTAACAATTATAACATATAATAACTAACACATATTATAACACATGACATAATAAGTAACACAGTTAGACAGTGCCATAAATATTCTTATGCTTTTTATCTTGTTCTTATTTTGAATTGTTTAAATCACTTTACATAAAATCGGCAGTCATTTTAATAAAAGTAGTAATAGTAAATTTATTCAAACATGAATTTTAAAAGATATAGCCTCTGTCTTAATAAGTTATTTACAGATTGAGCTTCGATTTCATTTGAAAGAATTTGATAAATTAATTTTCCAATTTTAAACACTGAAACATGAGTAGCCATTTTTCTACGTATATTAAGATGCTGTTCTATGTAACTTCAGTGAGTTTAGCTCTATATAGCCATTTTGGATTACTATAAACAGCTACTTCGACAAAGACTGGAAACATGTAGATAAATCTCAATGACAGAGCGCCGCAACAGCATAGGTGGGAACTAAAATTGGAAGTGAAAATATAAGAGCCATCACCGGACAGGGTGCAACCTTTTTTATAGGAAGCCCGACCCGTAATCGATTGGGAGTTACTGTCCACACATTATTTCTATACTCACCAGGATGGCGAGAACTAACATTATATCAGATACTTCTCATCACCATGATTGAGTCCCCCCCCCACGGTGGAGCACGCATCCTAAAACCAGTTATTATTCGAAAAATAAGGCAAACTTTTGGTGTTATTCTTTAAGTATTCAAAGCTTGCTTGAGCAATTTATACTGTCAATGCTTACCAATAAAATTGATTTTGGGAAACAAATTAACATTTAATTCATAGCAGTGAGTTGTTATCTGCAGGTCTGTAACGACTCTTAACTGTTTTATTTTCTCTTCTATATAATTAGATGACTTCTCCTGTTCTGGAGAATATATTGCAATTTTTTCAGTTATGGATCGATAGATCATTTGAGGTTGATTTGAATCGAATTTTTTATTCCAATCATAATGTTCATTAACTGCTTAGTTTTGAACTTTTAAATTTTCAATAATTCGATGTATAAAAAATAAACAAGTATAGCAATTAAAGGGCTAAGACAAATGAAGTTTATTGGTGAAATGCTCAAGGAGAAACGACCTAGTGGTTCTTCGAGCTGTTAGGTGACATTTAATTTTTGTTTGGAATCTAATCTTGGGCAAACATCCGATCACAAAGTAAAAGTATTATTAGGAACTCGTATCTTTATCCCTATTTCGGAGTATTACAACAAAATAATCTGAACGAAGCAATTTATTAGACAAGCATGGTGAGATGTGAATAATTCGGTATATTTCTGAAATTAATTTAAAATTAGCATTTACTAAAACAGTAAAAGAAAAAATACCTTTAGATTTTCTTTTATTTAAACATTTTACATAAACAAAACTTAATTCCGTTGATACCACGCTGTGTATCGTGTGTGATCGTGGGTTTGTTTGTATTAACCTTAGATTTCAAAAACTCCAATTTTAAAAAAAAATTCAGCGTTGTTTCTTTCTTTTGTCTCTCGCAAACAAGCATCATTTAAGCATCTTTATTGAAAATTTCAAATATTTGATATATACTAATTGTAACCTCTCAGCCCCCAGGAGATAGCTACTTTTGTCGCTATATTCCACCATGTTTACAATCAAGTTAAAAAATTCACCGATATTAATATGGGGAATAACGACACAAAGAAATGACTCATGCAGTAATTGAAATGTTTCTCAGGTTATATGGCATGTTGAACTATGGAATGGCGAAATGCAATTGCCAAATCTTCATTCTTTTTTTAAATATTGATCAACTATGAAAAAGCACTGTTCTTTGTGTATCGTTACATTTGGCAGTTAAGTTACTTTTGGCAGTTAAAGAAGCCCTAACTTTTTACCTGACTAATTCTCAAGCTAAGGAACTTGCTGAGGGCTGGTTGTTTTCTCAGATTCTAAATCGGTTTTAGAGGCCATCGGAAACGGAGACACAAACATTATCTCTATTGTAAATGACTTACTCGATCAACTGTATCGCAAGAGGAAATCTTGTGTGCTGCAGTGGATACCGAACATGTAAATATCGAGGGTAATGAGTGTGCGGATGCTTTGGCCAAAGAGACGAAATCTTGTTCAACCTAATTCCACCATCACGCTTGCAGATGCAAACGCTGTGGCCAGATGTAGACTTATAAATCAGTCCTCTAGGAAGCCTTTGATTTTCCTAGAAATGTAACAACCATTTTTGTTTCCAAGAAATGTCTAGTTTAAGAACAAATCACTAAAAGGGAATGAAGATCCTTCCTGGTGGAACAAGAACTGAAGCACCAAAGTCGGCGGCATTGGCCCTCCAGACTTTTGATAATATCTGAGACTTGCGAGGGTTTCAGGTTCGTGACACGATTCCACCGAAGAACCGTCGTGTAAGTGGGTCAGTTGCACGTTAAATCCGTCATGACCAAACGTCCTCCCGCTGGTGTGGTGTGGTGGGGAGAGGGGGGTGCCAGCTCAGGTGTCGTCCTCGTCATCTGACCGCGGTTCAAAAGTACGAGGTCCGTCCCAAAATAGGCCTAGTGTTGCTTTAAAACGGGACGTTAATATAACCAAACCAATCCGCACTTTTTGTTTCCATGGACACGACAACAACATGAACTGTCAGCTGTGACGCAGTCTTTCTTTATGACAATACTTTATGGCACAAGATTCAAAACGTGTGTGAATTTTGGAATATTCTATATTATAACTTTTCCCCCATCAATGACAACTACCGCACCGAAGGAAGTGCGCGCAAGTTAAATCTTTGCTAATACTTCAGATGGCAAGCACATTATATTATATGATATTTCGAATTATTGTTTAATATTGTACGACACAATTCTATGTTTTACGATATCCATCTGCTTATTATTATTTTCCAATAGTTAATTTGATTTATTTTTCCAATGAGTTATTTTTCCAATTACTTTCTGGAATGCTTAGAATATTTTTAGAAATTTCTCGAATAAATGCGAGTATTCAAACTTTCAATCTAACGAGCCTTTCATTTTTTTTACAGTTCTACGTGGTCCTGAATCATGTATCGGGTACTTTAATCATTTCTTACATCCTTCACATCTTCTTCGAGGCTCCGTTCCTGTCTCTGACGAGTGTGATTCGGCGGCGCTGCAAGGTGAAGACCCTCACCAACAACCTGGGAGAGAAACCCATTAAGTTCATGGACAAGACGGGTGCTTGGAAGGACAACTCTGAGAAAAGTCACTGTTGAACGTCTCTCTCATCACACACCCTCGACCGCACGCGGCACGATGAAATAGCAGAACACGTATTTATTACTTTGCCACATCTTTTGTACAAAACACAAACTACCTCAAAACAAGCTCACAAACCTTTTGCATGCTAGCATGCATGAGCTTTGCTCATTCACGGGTCAAAGAACCTCGACTGGCAGATTGCCAAAGAATGGCTTCATTTATTTGGCAAAGATAAAGAAAAGAGAAAAGAAATAAAAATTTTATCTCTATTTTCTATTTGCAAATAAGCATATAAGTGTTTTTATGATCACTAAAATGATTTATTTAACACTTTAATGGCCGCACGTCTACGTAGTCAAGCGTCGTCATGGCTGGCAATATTCTTAAAAATTTTTTTAAAACTTTATGTAACTTCATGAAATAACTCAACATGTTTTAACATACAGCACAGTAACAGCACATTTCATATAATAAATTTAATTTTTTTGCGTGGTAATTTTAAGAAAACAGGCAATAAAATAATAATTATCTAAAAATCAAAGACGAGGCGACGAAATTAGAAGCCAAACGAAATATCCATTTTTTTTTATATACGCTCATCAATTAATCATTACGCAGAGTGTGATATTAGACAATTTTCGACTATAGCATCACATGCGTTCTGTAAGCGGCCACTCAAGTGTTAATTTTATTACATTTAGTTTATTCTATGGGCAAATTATTATTCGATTTTATTGTTTTTATAAAACTAATTAATCAGTCTTAGTCGTGTTGTCAGAGTTTTAGAGCTATAATAAGTTCAACCACGCGGCTTTATTTTAGAGACAGTAATCGTTTAACAGAGATTAAGCCCTATCATGTATCATCTGCAATTCCATCTTTGTATTTAGAAAAAAAAAATCTCACTTTTTTATTTCAAACGTCTTGAACACAAATAGGTTTTCTTAAAGAAGAGATCGATTTTATTTTAATGTATAAAACCTCGTTCACATTTCTCTGGTTCGTTGAACGAACCTTTTTTATCTAGAGGATTTCTGATACCGCCTCGGAGTTTGTGCTGAATTTGTGTTCTGCGTTTCAGTTCAATGCGTGACTGTGTGTACTTTTAAAGCCGGACTTTGTAAATGTACATTCCTGTTGCTCATCAGTATTTCATAATAATATTTTTGTATCAATATTGTTTTTATTTTCAATAAACAAGTTGTCTTTTGATATTTGTTGATTTCTTACTTTTTCTTCAGCTAGTAAAAATCGGTATTAGCAGCTCAAAAAGACATGAAAACATGATTCTTTATCTTCCTTAAAAACGTGGCGCCATTAATAATGCGAAACATTCCAACGGAAAAATATACTAAATTTACGTTTTTTTTAAATGTAATTTCTCTTTATATCTATAAATTGATCAGTATAAATAAGCATAAGAACTCGATAACTGCTGCTATATTACAGTTGATTTATAAAGAATTTAAAAAAGAATAATGGCGTTTCTTAGTAGAAGATTGAAAATTTTTCGCTCTTTCGGTTTTCATCAAACCTAGCAATTTTATTTTGTATTAAAGCTACGTTAGTTGCAATTTTGCTGCTTAAGCAGAAATTAATGACATAATGTCTGAGACCCTTTAACGGCAGAAAATGTATTGATCATTGCAGGATAACGAAACTATTCCTTTTCGAAGATTATACTTCACTAAGGGATGGTGCTCAGAAAAATGAACAGTTATTACACTTCCTACTGAAGCGAAGGTGTCCACTCTATTTTTAAATGCAAACATCTCTTACTTTCATTTTTCCTATCACCGAATTTTTGACGAAATAAGTTTTCTGACGCATGCGCAAAAGCGCGGGGGGTGGTTTTCAGACCAGATAATGAACTGTAAAAATGTGTAAAAGTGTACTATCAGAAGTACAATAACCTTATAAAGGAACTCGTTTCATAACGTAAATTAAAGAACTTTTCATAGCTGAATAACAAATATTCTCTCTACACTATAATCATTTGTTGGCTGTTGCTTAATGATGGCTATAACCGCCATCATGAATCTATAGGTATGAATCTATGGCCATTTGGTAGACAACCTTATTTTGATTCCTGTTATGTGAATACTGCACAATATCAACATATGTCACTTCATCCAAACCGCGGACGGCAAAAAACACAGGATCATTCCTATTGAAGGGGACAAAATTAATTCACATGAATGCTGTCATTTATTTTGATGAATGAAAATAAATTACAGATCTACCATGAAACTACAATATCCAAGTTTCTATAACTGTTCGATGTATGCTTCTCTGATGACATGGCAAATATCAATGCGGTATTCCCGTTTCTGCCACTCTCTTGATAGAATATCCTTTGAAGAAGAAGTTTACTTCACAGACGCCATATCTCCGTAAGACACGTCGCACCGTTGTTTGAGGCACATTCAATTTACACTCGCATGGAACTTTGATTTTTCGGGACTTTACGTCATAAATGTCTCGCGGTGTTTTTTTTTTTTTTTCAATCACTTCGGATTGGACAGATGTTTGGTTGGTTTTCTTAAATAAGCAGTCCTAGTACCAAAACTTCATTATCCACTTTTCGATGTTCCGGCGATGTAGTGTTGTTTACCAAATAGCATACAAAAATCTCGTTG
>JAPMOR010109894.1:0-12299 GCA_026543865.1 Argiope aurantia
ACTAACAGAAAAAAATGCGACGCCACAGGCAAAATAAAAATCGTGCTGAAAAAAATATTAGCAATAATCTCCAACTGAAGTCAGAATATTATTAATTAGCAGACCTCAGCTCATTAACCAATGCTACGATCCAATGTAAAAGACACAAATACAATATAAAGTTTACGATCCCAAACATAATTAAATATCTTTTTATTCACGCTAAGCTGTATTTGCACGCACGCACGCGCACACACCAAAAAAAGTTCGGATTTCGCAATTGAAAAATTTTTTTTAGCTCTAATCTACTCTGCTATTAACTGCTATATTATATAATTAACAAAAGCAATAGATTATCAAATAAGAAATTAAAGTGTAAAAGTGTGGAAGCCATTTGCAACATTCTTAAAAATTGAGTCTGTTTAATCAAAATAAATAGCAAATAATCATAATAAAACAATTTTTGAACTAGATTGAATTGAATTGAACTAGATAATATTCTCTTTGCTTCTTAATTCGTTTGGACACGATGCACCAATTTATGATGTTTCGGTTCTTTGATTAATATTTAGTTTTTGATCAAACCAGAAAAAAGCAAAACATGAAATAATCAAAATCTAAAAAGGTGTTGATGTTCAATAAAATCGTTTTGATATCTTGTTGTCTGATTTTTTTTTTCTTTTTTATTTCTACTAGATAAATAGTTTCTCCACAATAAAAAAAAAGTTACTACACTTTTCTACACAAATTTTGAACATTACAATATGAATATCTTAATACTAATAAGAAGTAATTCAGGCATTTTTAAAGACTCAATTATTAATTAATGTACCAAATATGTAAGATAAGGCAAAATAACACCAAACAAGGCGGAAAAATAAAACATCATTAGAAGTAGCAAGAACTCAAAAACCTAAATACTGCTTAAGTTAATTTTTTTTTTAATATTTCTTAAGCAATATAAGTTTTAAATGCATCAACTAAGTGACTAAGTCAAAACTTAGTCACGAATTAAAAAAAAATAATAAAAAAATAATTAAGGAATTTGAAAACGGGCCATTTTCCTCAAGCTTACTACCGACACCTTACCATCAAGCCAGCGCGGTCCAGAAAAACTATGACAAAGAGAACTTTCTATTTATACGAGAGGTGAATAAAAAGAGTTTAAACCATTTGAAAATAATAATACATCAATCGCTTTTATCAAAATCCATAGCAGGTAGCAAAGTAAATAAAGTTACCTATCATTTTCTGCCTTCACTTATTTTTCTACATATTACTATTTGTCGGTTTTCTACTAAAAGTAAAATAAATAAAAACAAATAAGAATAAAATTTTTTTATTAATGTTATTGCTTTATCATCTTTTCTTTCAGTTTCAAACAGCTTAATATTAAGGAACGAAAAGTATTTTCTGACATGAAATATGACACTCTAGAGGAAACAAAGTATTTAATCATAGGGCTCTTTTTCCTCCACCAGCACTTTGTTGTAAACAATCATTTGGAATTTATTTTTAAAAATGAAGTCACTCAACATTGTTATATATATCCCTCCCCCCCCCCGCCCCCCGCCATTTCACCAAAAAAAATCATAAAACAAAAAGAGGAGGCAACAAAATCCATTTTAAAAGAAACAGAAGCTGAAACTAATAATGTGTGCGTCTGTGCAGACAAACAATGCGTGTGTGTATGAGAATAAAAGTATCATTATCGTGGTTTGCTCGATAAAACTCGTACGAAAAATAAATACTGAAAGTTAAGAATTATTAAATTACCTTTAGGAAAAAAACAGACGAATAAAAAAGAGAATTTTAAAGAAGTGATTAAAAAATTCGGTAATTTCATTTAAAAGATAAATAAGCATGAAGACAAACATATAGTCAGACACGCTTTTGGATATTTAATCTATGCAATTCTTTCCATTATATTATATCAATCATGTATATTGTTTATACACTGGTGTGCAAAACTTAAGTAACAATGTAAATTTTAAGCACATAGCCATGAAATTGCAGAAAAGGAGTTCTTGCGATCAGTACAATGAACACGTAATTCAAGAGAAAGGTCATGCGTATGCAAATATCAGGAACAAAACGTCACAGGCGACGTGAGCGTACGCAAAACACGTGTGGAAGGCGCGCGCAGCTCAACACTACAATAAAAGGAAGGACGGAGACGCAATTAAAGACATTCGCTGCAAGTGCACGTGAGTTAATTCGTGAAATATGGCTAGCAGAAATCACCCGGACGATTTCACACGTGGAAGAATGATCGGAAAGCTGGAGGAGGGCGTAGTGTGACCAGTGTAGCTGAAGAGTTCGGAATCAACAAAAGTGTCGTTTCGCGCGCTTGGAAAGCCTTCCAAACCACAGGTACAGCTGTGAGAAAGGTTGGTGGTGGCCGCCCCAGGAAAACAACTGCAGTGGATGACCGACATATCGTCCTGCAGGCGAAAAGAACCCGAAACCAGTCAGCAAGCGCCATTGCTCAGCAAATGTATGCAGCAACGGGGAGACAAGTGTCGCGTTTTACTGTGTCCAGACGCCTTCACAAAGGTGGCCTATTCGCCTGCCGTCCTGAACGCTGCATCCCATTGACAGTTTCCCACCGGCGGCACCGTTTAGAGTGGTGCAGGGAGCACAAAAACTGGACATCTCATCAATGGAGTCGTGTCCTCTTTACAGATGAGAGTCGTTTTAGTGCCACAAGCGATTCCCAACGCCAATTGATTTGGAGAGAGGTCGGGACACGGTTTCATCCTAGTAACATCATGGAAAGAGACCGTTTCGGTGGTCCTGGAGTTGTCGTCTGGGGAGGCATTATGATGAATGGGCGGACTGAGCTCCACGTTTCCGACAGAGGTTCTGTAACTGGAGATCGCTATTGTCAGGAGGTGATCCTTCCCCATGTGCGTCTGTTCCAAGGTGCCATTGGATCAGACTTCGTTTTTATGGATGACAATGCACGGCCACACAGGACTCATGCTGTTGAGGAGCTCCTGGAAAGTGAAGATATCACTCGAATGGATTGGCCGGCGTGCTCCCCTGATTTAAATCCGATAGAACATGTGTGGGATGCTTTGGGGAGACGCCTTGCGGCACGATTACATCCTCCTGGGAACACCTGACAACTTAAACAGATGCTGATTGAGGAATGGGCACTCTTACCTCAAGAACTGTTGGACAATTTGGTGCTGAGTATGGGGAGACGGTGCGAAGCTACCATTGCAGTAAGGGGAGGGCATATCCCATACTAAGGAACATCTGCTTGCTGTTCTTCCTCTTGGACAGACAATCATGTGTAACGATTTCAATAAAGCCTTCTTTTGTTTGATTTCATACTGTATGCATTGTATTCTTTTCTGCGCAACTATGCTTTCGTCAATCTTTCAGAACAAAATGCTGTATCTCATTTCTGAATTTCATGTCTCTCAGATGATTTCCCGTGAAGTTATGGCAAAAAACATACCTGTTGCTTAAGTTTTGCACACCAGTGTATATTATAAATTGCAGCATGTGTCCCATTCCTTTATTGCAAATGATGTCAAAACGAGTTAATGCTTGATATACGTTCACTTTAGTGTGTTTTTCATTTGCGTGCATTAAGATGCAATATGTGCGATAATTTATGTTGAATTAAATACTTGTTGTTTTAGGATGCGCCGTGATAATATCAATTAAACAAGATGAAACTTAAATGACATGCAACATTATTAAAGAGCGCAACTCGAATATCAAGAACCAAAAATAGAAATTAATACTAAAATGGAAAATATCAGCAAATGTCTGGATTCTGAATTTATTTTTTTATTCGTGATATCAAAATAAAAAGGTACACTATCACAAAATTTCTAGAGTGGAAAAGCACCGTAAATCTGTAATGACTAAAGCGAAACTGAAGAAGTCGAACCGTCTAACATTACGCGTGATCTTATTAAAATGAGTAAATTAAAAGTAAGACGGCATAAACATTTAATATTTACATGGCAATAAATATAACGATCGAAAATTAACAGAAGTAACGATAATGCGTATATCAAATCTCTCGAACAAAAGTAAATCAACAAAGCAGAGTTGAGTTGCCACACAAATTCTAAGTACACTAATAAAATGTTTCAAATTGCGCGTGAGTTTATTTTTGCTTCTTCGTTCCACCATACATCTTTAAATATAGTTTGTTTGTTTTTTAAAGTTTTTCAGAAGTTTTGAATTATTGATCACACTGCTTTCGGGCCTACATCTGGGCTTTTGATGAAAGATCTCATCTTTAAGGGAACAGTGGACTTTAAAATAAAAATAATAATTTAAAAAAAATGGACGAAAACGTGCAATTTTATTTTTATCGTTTCATTACCAAAATATATGTTTATATTCAACTAAAATGTATTGTTCAATAAAATAAATATTTGAAGGGTAAAAAGGGAAAAAAAAAAAGTACATCTTAATGATTTTTCTCAAAGTTATATAGTAATTAGTTTTGAATATGTTTGAAATGTTCCAGGTTCCTTTATTCTTTGAAGAAATTAAATGCAATTAATAATGAAGATTTCGGTCAAACATTAAAAGAAAATATAATATGCATTTAATGTTTCGAGGGGGGGGGGTTATAGTTAAATTTTAGTTCAGAAAAACATAAAATACCGATGAAAATTCAGTAAGTGTGCATAAAGTATTTCTAAAAAATTAGCATTTAATTGGAATTACAAAATTATACGAAATTTTGTTCCAAATAAATTTACAGTGGTTAAAAAGATAAAAAGAAAAGAAAAATTAAAAATTAAAACGCACGGAATGTTTTGAAAGTTTTAAAAATTATATATCTTTTTTAAAAAAATTTTTAAAATAATATATTTTGTTTTAAAATGTTTTTTTTTAAGAAATCTGACTTATTTTTATTTTAGTACATATGCATAAAAAATTTCATAAACCTAACTGAATAATTCCCAAAAGTGTCTAATACAGTCCCCACTGTCCCCTTAACAACGGTCAAAAAATGAAGACATATCAATTGCTGTATTTTCTTTCAATATTGACAACCCAACAGTAGTAGAACTATAACGCGCACCAGACTCGTGTCTTAAAGGAATCGGAATTGGATTATTCGATTCTCCTTTCTCAAAATAAAGATTTAAATACAAAGCCACGCGGATCGAACAGGCAGGTTTGGATAAATGAGCAAACATGGGATGATCGCGGAGGGTGTGGGTAAATAGAATTGCATCTGCAGACGAGACGTCGAACCGAAAAGTAAAGGCGTACACTCATTCGTTCCTGGTGGAACAAGCTGTCAGTGAACCTAAGAAGTAGATCACCCCTAGTAAGCTGAAAAATGATCTTGCGCCAACAACACAACATGACACGCAAGGGGCAGGCAGAATCGTGTGTTTGTCAAGAATAAGGATAATTCTCCGCCTGCGTCAGTGGGAGCGACGGTCCGGTCCCCACCATCCGTCAAAGGATGGGAGAAAATATGATCAGAAGGAGTACGTGCATCGTGGCGAACTGTCACGCCAAGGGCAACAGAGGAGAAGAAAATGAATAGAGAAGGTGAATTAAGAGCCTTGCATCTAGAAATGCGAGATGACATTTACTTAAGAACGATGGTGGTCAGAAGTCGGATGAATGAAAAATGGCTTTTATGCCGCATTAAAATAGAGAGTATTGGATAAACAACAAACTACCATATTGCGTTATACATTATTTAAACTACTGCTATCGCAAAATTGACACCTTAGCGCAATAATCGACAGGCAAAAAAAATACGAACAAATGGAAAATAATAGATTATACAGTTACACACACTTCCTATATCAATTCAAACAAGAATTTTGCGCAATATAAGAATGTAACTGAATATAAAATATCGAGTTCAAAGTAAGATCGACTAAAAAGAAAGGTTAAAACTTATTTGAAATAAAATTCAATTTACTGTAATGTTTTTAAAATTGCATTATAAGATTGATTATTGATTTAACCTGAATTATCTTTGAAAATAAAAATTGCCTTTTAATGCCCTAGTTCAATTTTGTTAACATTCAAATAATATGATTACGGTAATAGCAAAATGTGAGCGAATTGGTTACATTTTGTGTCAGAATAAATTTGATATGATGTACCTAACATCACCGATCACTTGCAGAATCGATATTTTAAAAGAAATAATCTGAATTTCTAATCATTCACTTTTTGTACTCAGAGGGTATTAAGCTAACTAAATATTCTCTGTAAAATCTATAAACAGATATCTCCTAATAACTTCGGCCTTCAATAATATCTAGTAATAATTAATTATCAATATTGTAAAATAGCAGCTTTTGAGAACTTCCAAAAGTAATATAAATGACAATGCGAACGCAAAAAATAGAAATGTCGAGTAATGTCAAAACTAGAAGTCTATAAAGGTTTATACATTCACATAATAATTTTGTGCAGAATTCTTTAATAGCTCTGAACATGACATAGTGTTAGATTTCACATAGGCTAGTAAATAAAAGTCTGGAAATTCATGTCCATATTTAACAGAATAAGAACGCTAAATTATGACAGTACTTCGATTAAATTTGTTTTACTGCACAAAGAAAAGACGCAATGCTTTCGACCGCAATGCTGAATTCTACCTAAATAAATACAACTTCTAACATTAAACATTTTTCTTAAATTAGCTCTAAAATTTTAATAAAATGAAACGTTACAAAACAATAAAATTTTATTTCTTAAATACACAATCAGGTTTGAAGCAACAGAAAAGTATATGATACGAAACTCCTTATATGAATCTACTATCTACTTATATGAATCTACTAAAAAATAGACAAATTAATGCACTATAGACCTTAAACACTATCCAGAGTGTTAAAGCATTGTATCTTTAAAGAATATAAATCGATACTCAGGTCGTCGAATCATCATCTGTATAAGCTCTTAAAAAGCATTATTCGAAAGAAAGAAAAAAAAAAAAAATGTTTGCCCTTATTTTGAATTGCTTGCTGCACCCGAATCGATAGTTGAAATTTTACAATACATTTTTCAGCTTTATAAAAAAGTGGGCTTATTTTATCCAAGACAGAATATAATCGAGCTAAGTCATTGTGGAGAAATCTCCTGTAATCGAATTAAGTGAGACGTATTCCAAGCATTCTCAAAAGTTCTCCTAGATAGTTTTGGCCAAGTGATGAAGCACCCTTTCATCATGCGATTGAAATATGCTAGTTCAATGAGCTTCACAAGGGCGTAGCAAGATATTAGATAATTTTCATTCATGTAAAAGCTTGAAGAATTTTAATTCCATTTGCTACTTCCTTATTGTGTAAAGCAGTATTATCAACTACTATTACAATCTCATTATGAAAATGTAATATTGTTTCCCTTGCGCAGGTAGTCTTAAAATAATGAAGAGAGATTTACAAATATTCTTAGTGTAAGTCCCGTCAATGATCTTAGAGACAAATTTGGTGATAGTCATGAAGTTTCCTGAAAATACAAGAATTATGGCAATATCTCTGTCATGAAATGATATTTCATGACCCTTTCAGAAAAATGTATTCCTTGCTTCAGAAGAGCACATACAAGCACATATCTTGGTTTGAATCGTTAATCGTGCAGCTAGCTCTATAGCTGTACTCTCAGAGTTATTATTCAGATTTCCCTTTTGCATGTTTATTAATTTCTGCAAATACTATCTTTGTGTTCTCTTCATTTATGTTTTGCATCGGTATTTCATATTTCCTTGTAGAATAAAGCGGTTTTTCCCGTTATCGAACTTAGACTTTTTGTTTCACTTACCCACTGGACGATTATTCGCAAAATATCACAGTATCGAAAGAAACTCAATGCGGAAAAAAAGCAAGAGAACAACAGTATCTTGTTTAATACCTCGACTTCAGAGTATGTGTAGTGATTAACAGGCTCATCAATTCCACTGAATATTATATTTATCATAGTTTATTAGATTTTTATTAGACTTAAATTATATTTCATTTATTTTTAAGAAATAAAAACACAAATCATTGTCTATTTCACAGAAAACTTGTCTTTCAGAATTCTTGATTCAGAAACAGCGCACAAAATGGTAACAAGTTTGAGAACCACTGAGATAGCATGTGCAAATAGACTTATCACCAGTAAAGTTATATATTATGTTTGTTTTAACGCTACATATTAAATTGAATTTTAACTTTTCTTCAAGAAATGACTTAATAATATTCGATTTTGAATTTTATTTAGTGGACAAACCATAGCCCTTAGTGATAAAAATGTAACTCTGAATCTTTATATAATAGGTTTTAAATTCCGTAATGATTAAAAATTGCCATATATTTTAGAAGAATATTCTTCAAGTCTTAATACATGCAACATCAGCCATGTTGTAATATGCAAAGAAGGAGGGTCAGGGGCGAAGCGATTTTCAAAACATTCGGAAAATAGTAATCCATTTTCTTCAACATCCTAGCGCACAGTAAATAGGTTCCTGGCGGAAAAAATAAAGCTATAAATCGATACAATTTCTCTCTTTGCCAGCTCAGAAGAGAAAAACATCAGAATTATATTCGCCTCGAGTCATTAAGACTTATCGACGCATTGCATGCCAATCCAAACAACAAAGGAGATTATGGATTCGCAGAAAACGGGAAAACGCAACACACCTCACAGAAAAAATTAATGCATTTTCTCAAACAAATGAACATTTCTTTATGTATTCAATCATATTTCTAAAAGCATTCCCACAAAAAGAAAACGTATTTAAAATGCACAAAAACAATGAAGTTTTAGTGAAAAAAAATTAATTCTAAAGGTTTACCAACATACTGCTTTTAATTATTTAAACAAAACACTTTATCTATTAGTTTAAACACAAACAAATAAAGTTAAGATTAAAAAATAATTAAAACGTGCATTTCATAATAATTCTTTCGCCGCAGAAAATTTATGTGCAGTTAAATTTTATCTAAAAATATTATAAGATATTAAGATCGAAAAATATTAATAGTTTATACTTTCGGAAAATTCGCCACTTATTTTTAAATGCAAATAAATCAGAAGGAATTGTCTCCCGAAAATATTCTTGCATGAACTCAAATAAAAGTATCATGCCAGAAAAGCATTGCATGCCGTGCATTGGCATACGTGCATTGGCGTAAAAAATACCGTTGGCGGGAATTTAGCCTTTTTACTGAATTTGTCTAAAAACATTTATCTGATTAAAAACATCCAAAAATCGAATTCGATTTTTAGAAACGTTATTTCTCAACAGATTGAAACAAAAAAATTGACGCAGAAATACACTTGTAGTCTTAAAATCCCATACGATATATTCATTTTGATAAATTTAAATCTTTGCGGTCTTTGTTTGTTTCCAGCACATTTGGATGAACTAATTTACAAGTACAATAGATACAATTACAAGTACATTTTTTGAAAAATGAATATTTTATGGGGATGTATTTATTCACGAAAAATAGAAAATCCTAAAATCAATTCTATAAAATTCCATGAAATTTGGTTTGCATATATCTAAAACCTTTGCAGGATGGACCGCGGATTTTAAGATAGCTTCATTTAGACATGTTTAACAGACACTTTAATTTTAAAACAGAGACAAATTTTGACAAAAAATCATTAACGGCAACTTCAAATGCTCATAAAATTTTTATTTATTAAAATAATTTTTATCTTGCAAGCTGTTACATTTGATGTAGTTTGAGCTATATATAGAAGAAATAAGAATTAAATATTTCAATTATTTTTTAAACTTACTTTGTCTTTCCTAACATTGAAGATTTTACTAAATTTTCGTTGAATAAGCAATTCTTTTTTTTTTTTTTTTTTTCCATAAACTAAAGGCAATGAGTGATTTTTTCCCCCTTCTAATAGTGACTTTTCAAAAATGCTATAGCTATCTGGTACATTAAAAAATGTTTACGTATCATTTTTCAAAAATTCGCTTACGAACCTAGTCGGATACTTTAACATAAATATGTTACAGAAACATTTATAAATACGTTTTTATAAAGATTATTTTATGTTTCCAGTCTTTCGAGACATTTTGATGCTAAAAAAGACCTAGCAGCAGCATGCATTCTGCTAGAAGTAAATAAATGGAGAACTAATAAATAAAGGAAAAAGTGTATCAACACACTATTTATATAAAACGGTTCCTCATAGAATTAACTTCTATAATTGAACATTTAAATTACATAATACGAAGAAAAAGTAAATGAAAATCTTCTATCAAAATTCTCAATATTTTCTGACTTGTACACAGATCAGTACTTGAAAACATACAAAGAGTAAGATCATTAAAATCTGCTTAAGAGATATTTATGGAGCATAATGCACTTAAAACCAGGACAACTTCCGAGCATAAATATAAAAACTTATAAAGATAAGTTGTTTTTCTGTATCAAAGTAAGATTATAGTGTTGCACAAGAAAATTATTTCTGCTAGAAAAAAAAATTAGCAAATATTCCAATAGTTTTCAATGTAAATTACAAAGAAAAAAATTAATTAGCATACTTTATTTATTTTATTTATTTATTTTTTTTTTTTTTTTTTTTTTTTTTTGCTAAGTCAAAATTAACAGTATTAATAATCATCACAAGACTGTGTTGAAAAAAATCATGCCTTACTCTCACATAAATGCTACATCACGTAGACAGATTTATTACGTTTTCAAGCGAAGATGAGAGTGGATAATAACGCTGAAAGTTTCCACAAAATAATCTCCTGATTCGACCAGAAAGAACAATGGCTCGGAAAAGAAGATGGATACGGCGTGGCGAGAACACGTATAGAGAAGGAAGGAAAAAATAAAATACAAAAAGAAGACCGACATAAAATGTTACCCATGTTCCATCAAAAATTAACCCTGCCTTCCCATAAATCAAACGGGCAGGAACACCAATTGCAGCAGTCTACCCAACATATACAATAAATGAAAAAAAAAATATCCTTTCAAGTGCTAAATAGAAAAGAAAAGAAAGCTTTACGCCCCTTGTTCGCAGTGACCTAAATGTAACAGCTATCATCAGCATGGACAGTTGCAGTAAACGCCAAGATTTGGATTTTGCTCTTGCTGAAAAACTCTTCTGTGTTTAATCCCAGTAAGACCAACTCGATTTGCTTTTTAGAAAAAAAATTCTGTTTTAATATATAATTGTTTAGTTTAAATATAATATCGCTAAAAGTAATGTAAAGATAAGGCAATGTAAATAAAGTCAAAAGAAGAGTAGGTGATGCATGTTAGAATTGAAGAGATATCTAAAAAAAAAAAACATCAAAATGTGCAGTAATAGAAAAGTGTCTAACTAAAACTAGTATATTTAAAGTCTATAACGTTTAATAAACAAAAACAAAAAAATTCAAGTAAAATAAAAACGAAGTATATCTCCATTTCTTTTGATTGCATATAATCGCGAA
The DNA here is from genome assembly GCA_026543865.1 of Argiope aurantia. NCBI lineage: Eukaryota > Metazoa > Arthropoda > Arachnida > Araneae > Araneidae > Argiope > Argiope aurantia. The sequence continues at coordinate 11,396 of JAPMOR010109894.1, forward strand.
CTTTATAAATTGCTCTCTCGTTTACGCTCATTGCGATTAAAAGAATAGAGACCAAACAGATTAACTTTGTGATGAACAACATTTAAAATAATTTTTATAAGTGTTTTGAAATCAAATACGATTTGTGCAAGAGGAAAATGAACAGAATGAGAGGGGGGGGGGGGGGGGAGAGAGATAGAAACAGCTTGAAAATTTTTAAATCTTTGAAAGAAAATACACTTTTCTCCATGTATTTCCAAATCTAAACAATATAGACATTTTTTTTAAAGATACTACAACAACAAGATATTAATTTTCCCAACATGATATATTTTAATGGGCAATTAATAATAAAAAAATACACGTCATCCATTTTCTTTAAAATAGGCATGATTTCCCCGGTCCTAATTCAATAAAATTTCTAAAAACATACCAACGAAAAAACGTTTTAAAAATCTTTCTTACTTATTTTATTTTTGATTCAGGTCATGATCGTAATAAAGCATGAAAGAAATGCTGGTATTTAAAAATATATAATTACCAGACAACACATGGTCTTGAAATCATCTATTACAATAATCTAAATGTTTAGTTTAGTTATGAAAAAGGTTTTAAGATTAATGTATTTTTATATTAATTTTAAATGATGTCACAATGGCTTTATATATAGCATAGGATAGTTTTAATGCATTGTCTAAGCAAAATGCCCGAAACAAAGCTTTATAAAGAACCAAATAAAATATATATTAAATACGACGTGAGAAAAAAAGCCCTTACAACAAACGGTTATTTTAAAAATTTCATATAATGAAAGATCTATTTTAACGATATAATTAATGTCATCTCTCAATCTACCATTTTTTTTAAAGGATTTGGCTTTTTTTTTTTTTTTGAAAGTCATTATTCTCAAAATAGATTCAAGACG
>JAPMOR010109916.1:0-21503 GCA_026543865.1 Argiope aurantia
AAAAAAAAGTTATTAATTAGAAAAAAAGAAAGGTTGTAATTATCTGAAATATTTATTTTATTTTGGATTGAAAGTAATCGAAAGTAAGTGTCGTTAATATCGGCATTTAGAATAATCAAATCAATGCCCAATTGTCCCTCAGGTTTATTCTTAAATGTGCTTCGATTTTTAATATTTTTGCTAAATCAAATTTATGTCCTTACCTTTGATAAAAGAAAATTAATTTCATTTACATAAAAAAAGTTCATCAATAATAATATAAAAAAACAAAAAAATTAACAAAGTTTAACTAATTAGATTTATAATGGTATTCTGGCATAATAATTATAAGAGATACATTTCTATGTAGCATATTTCGATGAATATCTTCTCTGAAATATTTTAATGTTGGAATTGAGGCACTTTTCATTTAGTAGTACTAAAAGAAATTTTCCATGTTATATACAAGATTTATGAATTGTTATTATTACTTATTACAAGATTTATGTTATTATTACAAGATTTATGAAGTGTTATTATTACTTATTACAAGATTTATGAATTGTTATTATTACTTATTGCAAGATTTATGTTATTATTACAAGATTTATGAATTGTTATTATTACTTATTGCAAGATTTATGTTATAATTACAAGATTTATGAATTGTTATGAGTTGTCATCATTTAAGATAATTCTAGAGAGATTAAATTTGTTTATGTTCTCAATATCCTTATTTCTTACCAAATACAAAAATTACAGCTATAAATAATATGTCAGTGAATAGGATTTTATAAAGATTTCTGAAATAGCATTCATAGTTTACATTTGAATTGATTGTTATTGTAAAATATAATTAAAACAACTTCAATAAATATTTACCAATATTGTCAACGACTAACTACACAGACTGATAAATCAGGCCGAGAAAAATATCATAAAAGAAAAATGAAATTCACTACTATGGCAATTTCTTACTTTACTGCAAGACCACCCGGAGGGTATCTAGAAATGAGGATAGAAGCTTCCGGTATGATGGTTGGTTCTCGCTACCTTGGAGGGTATACGAAAAGGTGGGGTCTGGTTCCTCCCATCGATGACGGGACGTACTTCCTTAGGGAATTGTTGTACCGTGCTCGTGAGGGCCCTTAAGGCTTTTATCCATGTGCCTTCGGGGGTGGGGGTCGGAAAGTCAGTGATATGACTTACACTACCGCAAGATGAATGGCAACTAGTAACGGCCTCTAGAATTCTTAAATGGTTTAAACCCATCCGGTCAATCAACATATAACGAATAGAAGAGATTTGCACATTTTAGAATAATTTCGGTGCCTGTTATTTAATGCTTAAACAGTGAAGACATTTTTTTTAAATGATGAATCTGATTGCATTTTTTTCTGGACTATAGGTGTACTTCGTGATTTCCATGATCGAAGAGCTTTTCATAAAATCACAGGATATTTAGTATATTTCTAACCAATTGTTTAAAAATACAAGTTTAATTTTTCAATACAGAGTTATCCCAATATCCCAATGAAGCGACTGTAGCCTCCTGAGTAGCCTGGATGTTGTTATCAAATTCTTCTATCTTTCATTGAATGTGATTCATTGAATACCCGTGGCGCATGCTTTGTTTGTTAAAGATGTTCGCCCAGATGGATTTGGGAGACAGGGAACTTTTCTGAAAATACTAAAATGGTGTCCGAACATGAATTTTCTTAGGAAGTATCAGCGAAGTGAAGACCTATTTTGAGTATCCATCTCTTAAGAACACGGACTGTCATTGTGGTTTTTAACAGAGAGCAAGACTTTTCTTATCTCTGAAAGAGAAAATTGGTGTTCCAATATTATGAGATATTCGAACTAAAATTATTTTAACAGAGATCTGATAAAAGAATATCAAAGAAAAAGCAGTTTACGGAGCCTCGTTTTTTAGCTTCTATTAGAAAATAACTGAAATATATATATAGTGGAATCTTCTTTTTTCTTCACAAATATCTTTTCATCAATTTCTATGTGGCCACTTAAATACTCTCCTGGCCGAATATTCTCGCAATGCCTATGTTCAAGTATATTTTTTACATGGTCGAAGTTCCAAAGCACTATAACCAGCTTTTCAAGATAAATTCAGGAAAATGCATAATTTCGAATATATAATATATTGATTGATATTGTAATTTCATTATTATCTTTATTTTGATTATATTTTTACTAGTACGATTTATCATTTTTCCTATAAAATATATCTCTTACAAAAATAATTCCAAGGGAAAAAGATTTTGATAATGGTGCTGTTATACGAAAGTTAATATATAAAATAATCTAATCGCATAATACTATGTATAAAGATATTAGTTATAATAAAATATTGTGTTTTGTCTTGAGAATTCACAACCGCTTTTAATATGCATCTGTAAACTGAATTCTGAATTTATACCTGAATGAAGGCTTTTAGAATGTTAAATAGTGGATAAATAAGAAAATGAATTCTCTTCCATTAAATTCAATTGAAGATAATATTATGAATTGGAATATTATAACACAATTCTAACACAATAATTTATTAAAATGACCATGTTTTCGAATATACAAATCTCATGAACAATGATTATGGAGAATGTTCCACCAATATTTTTTTTTATGTTGTTATGATTCAGGATCCTAACATATTCGTTTTATTAACATAAACCTATAACACAAATCAAATTAATTTTAAATTGTGCTGCCAGATTCCAACTTTAAATGTGATGCAATGCAAAAATGAAAATAAAAACAAAACACATTAGGAATGACATCAATAAAATCTGTAATTCTTTGTGTCTTCTTATAGAAGTACATGTACTTGGTATGTGCCTTTAACTAAAAACTCCAGTAATTGCGAATTCATATATAAAATAGAGCAATGAAATTATTCAATCTATAGGGCAATTAGATATTCAATGGATGGATTCCATGAGGAAAATGAAATTCTAACACTTCAGTAATAAAACTTTTGCATTAGCTCTTGAGCAGAAGGAAAACGTTCTACGCTATCTACCAATAAATATCTGGACACCCATGCAATATCTGAGTCCTAGTCTACGTCACGCCTTCTGTACTTAAATATCGAATAAGAAACCGCGTAGACATTAGTAGCGTGCAAAATGTCAAGAAATTCAGAACTGTCTGACTTCTAGAAAGGCCTAATTTTAGTGTATCATGGACCGGTCCTTAAAGGACATGTCTAGTAAGTTAAACATGTCTAGCCTGCTCAAAGTTCAGACTTGAATCCTATAGAGAACCTCTGTGAGGAGTTGGATAGCTGAATTAAGGGGTACAGCAACCATCTAAAATCGGTGAAAGAACTTGCATGCCTTCTCCAAGCTGAGTGGAAGAAAATACCACTGTCCATCGTCTAAACAATGGAAGGCTAAGACTGTAATTGCCTCAGATGGATGCTCTGCCAACTATTAAATATGAATAAATTGTGTTTATCTCTTTTATCATAGGTGTACAATAGGATAGATGTATAGATGTTTATGATCAATATTGTTCACATTTTAATGCATGCAAACAATATATATAACACAAAGCTGTTTATTATTTTTAAAAATATTTTTCGCTCTTGAAATTATTGTTATACAGTGCATTAGGAGAGCATCTATATTTCTTATCAGAAAAAGAAAGTAAAAATAGGCATTGTTGATAAAAAGAACATTTTTCGCACATTTAAAATCTTAAACATAAAAAAGTATTCTCAAACTTACTCTTCCAATCTTTTCCTTCTTGCTCTTCGATGCTCTCTTAATTTCTTTTACACAAATGTACAAACTTAAACATTCTAAAAGAAAAGAAAATAAGTTTAATAACATTCATTTTATTCTCAAAGAAATCTTTATATTTTCCACACCAAAGAAGAAATTTGAAATGAATTTCGTTTTCAAAAAGGAAGATGCATTTAAAGCTTTTTCACTTCCTCCCACGAGAGTGAACAATCCACTTACAGGAAGGAGAATAATATCTTTACTCCGAAGATGTTCATCTATTATAATCGTATTTCACCTCAAAAAGATATCTTCGCTGACTTTGATATAAAAAAATCTTAGAATTTACAACACTGTTTTAAATCTACTGCTATACCGTTATTTTTTTTTAAATCGATTGGGAAACATTTTTGTGTTTTTTAGGAAGGTTTATATCATATTTATTTTTTATCAAAAGACATTTTCCTGCCATATGACTTAAAAAGTGTTTTTTCGTCTATACAAATATATTTGCTGAATAAAGAATCATTCTTATTTCTTCCTTACAATGAAGCCTTTCGAGACTTTAATATGGCTTTCAAAATTTCGGAATACTAAAATAATAAACATATTTATCATTCAAGATTGCTTTCCTCTCTGCATATTTGTTCTTTAGTTTTACTTTTATATATAAAAAAAGAGTAAAAAGACCCAAAGAGCATAAATATATTTTTATATAAATTTGCATAAAACATTTGATTGCAATGAGTAATGTGAAGAAATGTTGATTTCAAATGCGTTAGTAAATATTTTTTAAATAATAAAGAGCCTCGAGTTAAATATATATTTTTGAATGCATTAAAATGTGAACAATACTGATCGTAATCACCTATACATAGGTTTCTAGCAACGTTTGGACCAAAATAGCAAAATAAAAGAATACGGTTGCGAGAATTTCATCCACAGAAATATGTAAAAATATACAAAATCTTTAAATTTACCAAAGAATAGTTGTGAGAAAAGTACTTATATAAAATATTTTTACTCCTATGAAAAAAGTTATTAAAAAAGGAAATTAAATACATGAAATGAATAAAATCTCATTTTTTGATAATTTTATACATTCTTTTTTATTCATTTCTTTTTATATATTGTGATAAATATATCAATATTTCATTCGAATGACAATCAATGACATTTTGATAAAACTTTTGCGGCTACAAGTTCGTTTTGAAAGTGAATTCAAACTCTAAGCACAATGCAATTTTTATATACTATCTCTTAAGATATTAAAGTAAGAAAATAAGAAAGACGCTTTCGTTTTATTTTTGATCGGTAAGCAATTTCACAATCACATTTTGGTTCAGGTTCGTAAAATTTAGAGATTGATTCTGCGAGAAAAATTATTGATGTAGTACATATTATCGATGTATTACATATTGTCATAGCTTTGAAATCGGAAGTTGAGTACCATTTTACAAATTTAAGATTCTGTAATAAAAATTGACTTTATGTGTGTGTAGTTTACTTGTGAAATTCTCTAAATTCCAACGGATACATTTTTATCTCTTATATTCCAACAATTAATTTTTAAGAGTTCCAACATAAGTGGTTCTCTCTGGTAAAACATTTCAGTGTTTTGTAACGATTAATTTGTTGCATAATTATTATGTGGACCCAATCTTATTTTTGTATCATTGTGTAAAGAATTATCGATGCATGCGATCAGCCGAAGACTCCAAAATCATTATTATAGGGTAAAGAAAGAAATCTTTTCTTATCCTTCGATGTAGTGAAAACGAGTCAGTAATAAATTCGATATTTTTGGCTTTTAGCAGACCACTGACATTGGCGAAATTTTGCCTTCACTGCAAGACACTGGCCGACCGCATAACGTTGGGGAACATAGTTATTAGACTAACATGAAAATTTTGGAGATTAAACTCTGAATGCAATAAGCGTGACATCTGTAGCTTTTATGGGGTGATTTATCGCTGCCGCAAGTTTGATACACAAATACCATGAATTCTCAGTACCTTCCTTTTTCCGGAAGAGTTTGGGAAAGCGCCTTTCGCATATAAACTAAGTGAGAATCTAATTAAAAATCTCAGTGTATATAATCTATATGTCAGGTTAATCTAATTTATTGATTGTTTTTAAGAATAGCGAATAAAAGGGATTAATCTATTTATCACATTGACTAGTTTATAAAAAGGGATTACTCTATTTATCACATTGACTAGTTTATAATGATTATGGATAAATTACAATGACCGTGACATATGTATATTCTTAAATAGTAATTATCTCAAGAATTAAAGATATTAAAAAGGTTTTAAGAACATAGTGAAGGTATTGCATAAAAATAAACTAGTTGATTCTATTAAATTATAATAGGTAGTACCTAATAAAAAAACTGCAATGATTAATTTGTCGTTTAATAATGCCATTAATTCCTCTTTGAAGCGGCACCCGAGTAAATGGATGAGAAGTCAACAAATAATTAGTAGATTTTTACTTCACTCTGAAGATAACAGGACCAATAATAGGGCGTACCTCCTATAGGTATTCAAGCCGAAAATTATGATGGCCACGAAGTATAATGTAGTACAGGCCAGAATTTGCGATTATTATCAATCATGGCCATTCGATCATTAAATGCTAGCCGGGATGCTTATCTGAACAGGTGTTACCTTTGATGGTTACCAATTCCGTTTTGTAACAAGAGATACAAGTTTCCTAAGTCTCAACGTTCCTAATAGATAATATATAGCAATAAACAAATTAATAATAAAAATAAACCGATACTATGTAAAACTCTAGGAAACAGCAAATTAAACTTCGTCGAATTAATTTCTCATTTTTAATGTTTTCTAAAATAACAATATTTAACAATTAGTTAATTTTCGCTTTAAAAATCATTAAACGACCGCTTCCATCCATGTATGCATGCCATTTATTGTTTTAGCAAATCCACGTGAACTAGAAAACTCTTAGTGCATTTACAGTTTTTTTCTCCTTCAATTATCATTATTGAAGTGGTTATACAATGCAGTTTTCTGAATTATAAATAACTTGCCTAAATTTTTGTAAAAATATATTTGTCAAATTTTGAACGTAAAAGTGGTCATGAGAATTATTTGAGTATTTCTCTCAAACATCAGAAATATTCAATATTCAAAATAGTAATTTCCGAATAGTAATTTCTGAAATAATTTCCGAATTATTTGTTTCGACTATAACTTCGTAAAGGTTAACAAGAACAGGAATTTATAATTGCATACATAACATTTTAGAAAGTATTAAATTTAAAAACACATTTCTAAATATTTAGTTGTGTAAATATCAAATGCTCTAACTATTAAAGAAATATGACAGTTTATAATTAAAATTTAAGCAATTTTAATTTTTGGAAATAGTTCTCCATTCATTTTTGAGACAAAACAAATATATAATATTTGTTTAACCAAGTAGTTTTAAGAGAAAATTCTTGTATGAGAAAAATAATGACAAAACACAAGAAAAAATCTTTTTCAACATTCTTTTTCCTGTAATTATCATCTTTTAAAAACTCAATTTACATATTTAAAATAGAAATCACGTCTGCTTCAAAAAAATCGCTTGACAAAATTTTGAATTGAGCACAGACAGCTTGTCTCTCTACTTCGGAAAATGTTAAGTCTAATGCAGTAACACAGACTATTGTTCTTTCATTTCTGATAGAAAACGCAAAACGAACGTCTCAAAATGTTTACTTTCTTCGTGACAACATGTCAGAAGCAATTACTAACGTTTCTTTAAAAACAAAACATTGTCGGCTTCACGGTAAAAATACTAAACAGGCAATAATTTTCTGAAATGTAAATTCAGAAATAGAAGGGAATAATTTTCGAACGAACCGAGTTAATTTCGATCGATTCCTTAAAAATTATGATACGCTTTGTTCTTTAAAATTAAGTGTTTAATTTATAATGGCATTATTTTCTAAAGCACTGTTTGTAGAAAGAAAAATATCTTATCATTTTTTCTGATATAGACATTTTAGAAATTGATATTTCACTCATTCTGAATCTAAAGGTTGAGACTTGTCTTAAGTGCCGTAAGATTACATATTCAAAACCTGATCTAAATAAATTTGTACCTTGTTCAGGATTTAAATGAATGTTAAATCCACCAGATTTAAAGCGTCTGGTGTTGTGAAGAATTTTGAAAAGACAATAGTTTGCAATTCAACTGTTATTTTGTCATTTTATTACTATTCAGAATGGTAAAATAGATTCGAAATGGGGCCTTAATTTAAAATAATGGAGCCGAAATGAAATCGAAATTTTAATGAAATCATAACTTAAAAATGATTATTAAAAATAGCACAATATGAGTCCCTGTTAAATTATGTCATGACCTTGTTTAACATTTTCAATATATGAATTATATCATATTTTAGTAGATGCATGACTTTTGAAATTTTAAATTCGATGGACTTCATTCCGGGAGGCATGATTCGTACAAAGAAAAAGTGATCATAAAAGATGCGAGAGACTCTACATCAACACAAGAACAAAAGTGCTGGAAGTTTTTCCCTTCAGAGATTTTATTATGAGATTTTGATAGGGATTTCTTTGACACCCGTTGACATATAATAGGGAATCTCGGGTATCTTTAATAGAATGTTGCAAAGAATTAGGGAGTTTTATTCCTTCACTTGGAGCATAGTAAAAGACTGGAAGTAGTTTCATAGAGCGAGTGTAGAATTAATTAAATACAAAAAAGTGGAATTGGATCAGGAAATAAGACAACATTTTAGAATGAGGTTAATATGGGCTAAATTAAGAAAAAATTAGGAAATTAATTAGGTTTTAAATCAGATTTTAAAGTATCATTACACACATGCACATAATATAAATGCATGTTAACAAGGCGATATTCTGTAAATTATTTTTGTAATTACGAAATATGCATATGAGCGCCATAGACATTTTGAGAATGGCAGGAATGTCAACATGTAAAGATTAGTGATGGCTTCCAAATATCAAAATTCTTACTAGTAAAATTAGATTATTTAAAGATAAAGGTTATATAAAGATTAGGTTACTAAGATATTAAACAAAGGTGCCTCTATTGCCATTTACTTTTGTCTATAACATGAATAGATTAAGAATTAATATTATTTTATTTATTTTTAGAGACCAAGTAATTTGCCAAAATTAATGCTCGCTAAAATTTTGGATTAAATATTTCATGTAACATATTCTTAATGGTTTCTTTGACAAAATATTTTTTAAACTCAAATTTTTTACTTAATGAACTCATGCTATTTTAGAAATATTTACCCGTTTTGTTCATTGTACCATTCATTTTTCTCATATTCTGCCATCTCTCTTAAAATCTGAACTCTAACTTGAAACGGAGGTGATTAAATTTCAACTAATGTAAAAAAATGTTTCACTTAACCAAACACGTTTTTAAATAATATTGGTACAGAAAATAAACAGCAATAAAATCTTATGAGAACTACAGGATAATTTTTTAATAATTAATGCAGTACATCAAAAGATTATTGAATAAAAATTTCCCTGATTCAGCATATCATTCAATTTTTAATTTTACTTTTCAAAAGGATTTAATAGATGTAAATAATAAAATTTTGTTTTGTTTCGGTTAATAAATTTACTTCTCAAAATGGAATCGAAATTTCAGAGTCCTACGACACTATATATCATATTTAATAAATTAATTTTGAAACTCTAACTTTAAAATCGAAAACACCATACCGGAAAAAAAGCAGAAATATAATTTACATTTCCCTGTAAACTGGCCCGTTTATTCTAAACTAGCAGCCTTTGGCGACCAGCCGGTTCGCCAGTATTACCGCTCCCTACAATTTTCAATTAAATATTTTAAGTAACTGGTCTCTTAATAGATTCTCAAACAAAACATTTTTAATCTTCCAATTTTGATAGTCATACCAAACTTATACTGTTGTTTAGATCGTTTCGTTCAATTTACTATATATATTTTGCTAATTTGTTGTCATTTCCGGTAAAACATCAATTTCAGTTTAAAGTGAGAATGATGAAATTGCAATTAATATAAAGATATTTTTTAATAAAACCAAGGCGTTTTATTTTATTTATCATCTTTATTGTTATTTATTTATAATTATTATTATTAAATATGAGTATTGCAAACAGAATCGCTCGGTATTTAAGTCTTATGTGAACTACAAAATATTTTTCATAATTTATGTAGTATCTCAAACAATAATTCAACAAAAATTTCTCAGATTCAGCATAAAATTCAGTTTTTAGTTTTGCTTTCAAAAGGATTGAAATGAAATCAATAATGATATTTTGTTCTAGCCTATAAATATATTTAAAAAATTATGAAGTCTAAATTTAATGCGTTAAGGTATCATATACTGAAAAATATTCTGGACACACCAAATTTTAAATAAATGAATGAATGTTTCTGTTTTCCACGATCAACTAAGACTTATTTATGAGGTTTTGAATGTTAAAAATTTAGAAAAACTCAACATTTTCATAATCTTAGGGCAATTAATCTTGAGAAACCTGCGCGCTGATTGATGTATTTTCTTTGAAACGATCGATGGAAAATCTAAAATTATCCTTTTTTTATTGAATAGTGATATTCAAATTGTCATAAATCAGTCAGTTTAAGTGATTGATTTAATTGATTGGAAATTAACTCTTTTTATTTAAAATATTAGTGTTTCAAGAACATTTTGTTATTCGTGATTTCCACAGCAGAAGCTTTATGCAAAATCAAAAATTCGTTATTTATTAGAGAATTTATTGAATCAAGTTACATAAAATATAATCATTTTCCATTTAGAACATTTTAGCAGATCTGTGTCTTACTAAAGGTTTACAAATTAGCTGTGTGGCCCTGATTTGAATGGATATCCTGTTCATATTAAACAAAACTTGCCTTAAAATAAAACTGATTTATTGTATTAATAACATAGAGAGTGTAAAAAATCATAAAATAATTTTTCTTGAATTTATTTTTTAGAAAAAATAATATTTCATATCTGTTTCATTTCCTACAGACACGTGCCGAAAAATTATATTTTTGCAGATTTCATTTCCAAAACAATTTAATTTATTTTTAATTGGAGCTTTAATCAATGTGATGGCAACACTTTGAAAAAAAGCTAATTTTTTCCTGAATTTCATGAATTTGAAACGTGCTCGTGCAGCTTAAATTTTATTTCTATTTTGTACGAAAAAAATTGTTGAAAAATATAATTAAAATATTTATTTAAAAATCATTAAAAATGGAAATTTAATTTTAAGGTTAAAACATTGGTATCATTTAAAAGATAAATTTTTGATCTTTAACTTCATGTAAAAATCTTTTTTGTGTGGTAATATTTTCGGAAGTTATAGCAGAAACACGCCAAAATTTCACTAAATTTTTAAATAAATAAAATTCCAGTTAAAAATTCAAAAAAATAACCCCCAGGTGCACAGTCCCGGCCTCCAAAGTATGCACGTACCAAATGTGGTAGCTGTAGGTCGAATGGTCTGGATTGTAGAGCGCCAACACACACACACACACACACACACACACATTGAGCTTTATTATAAGTATAGATATAGACTAGTAACGACTAGTCTATATCTATACCTATATCTATATCTATACTCTTCTATCGACTAGTATATAGACTAGACTTTACATAGTACATATAATGTTATCCCTTTTTAATAAACTGAACAATTTACATACTTCAACAAATTTTTCATTTAATCAATAGATTAAAGATTTATATTCGAATAAATTTTCATTTTGATAATTTTGGGGAAAAGATTATATTTTACTTATTAACTTTGAAATACTAAGAGCTGCATCCAATCTTTTACCCAATTAAATTCAATCAGACGCTAGTTCTTTATAAATATTATAATAATCAAAGTAAAGAATTAGAGCCTGATGAATTATACGTAACAGTACTTATAAATATTATGCTTCCTTTTTTCTAGGAATTTTATAATTCATAGAATTCATATTTTTTACATATTTATTTATTTGGTAATTAATTAGACAACTAACACTATTTTTGATAGGCCTGCCTATGCTCTAAAAAGCAGGGAGACAGATGAATATTATTCGTATATTTACTACTCTCAATTTGAAACAACACATTCGCACAAAGATTTCATACAAGAAATCGCTTTCAAAATTTAAATATCATTTTCAAATCTTTGCATTTCAATTCCTCATAAACTTTTCTATTGATGATGTTTCCCGGAAACTCTTCCATTAAGCGTTTGATTCAGAAATTTATAGTTTCTACCGCCAAATATACATACATATTTTTTCGATCACATTTTTGCGGAAATATGGTTCACTGAGATATATTTTAAGGTGACACTTTTTTTGTATTTCGACCAATTCCTGTAACATTTTACTCCTAATTGCAACTACTGACAATTTTAGATATTTTTCGATTTTTATTTTTTTAAATTTACCTCTCTCGTAATTTTCAAAAGTATCCTTAATACTGAGAAAATTCGTTCTTCTACAATATGGCACAAACAGAAGAAACAAAAATATACATAATAAAGATAAATTTTATGTATTATATATAAACTACACACAAAGAAAAAACAAGAATTTTATAAAATGTTTTTTAGATTTTTTTTTCTTCTCTTATTGCTTGGATTCCATATAATTTCCCAATGCACCTGTGAGAAGATTATTTCTCCGTTATCCATCAGGTTTTGATGGATTTCGTATGTGAACTATAGAAGGGGATATAACAGGCAGATCATGATAGATGATGTTGTAAAAATGTAATTTTCAGAAGATTTATGGAACTGTTATAAATTGGATAGTTTGAATATTACACATAGAATTTTCATTTTTCATTTTTTTTAAAATTTTCTTCTGTATAAATCTATATGCGGAGATTTCATTTTTTAAAAATTTTCTTCTTTATAAATAAATATGTGGTAATTATATTTGGAAAAAAACCCTATTAAGTGCGTTCAAGAGCATCAATTTTCTTACGTTATATTTCTACTCAGTATATAAGATGATTCATCTTCAATGTCTGAAAATTTAATTTTTGTAATAAATTTTATACTGTATCTTCATTTCTAGTTTTAGTAAAGAATGAACTCTCGCACATAGGACGTAAGAAGTATTTTTCAAACAGACAAATTCTTTAACATCAAACTTATGCTATGAAATTAATTTTATACTATCTTCAATATATAAGTTAAAATTTTGAATAAGCAAATATTTATAAACTGTAGATGGCTTTAAACAATTGCATAAATTCTATAAATATAATTTTTCGTTCAAATTTATATTTGCAAACGTAATTATTGATTCAGGAATAACGCAAATTAATTGAGTAAATAAAAGAAAATAAATGTAAAATGTATGTATTTAATATCAAATAAAACGCTACTATTTCATTCATTAATAAATTTCTATTCTTTTATTAAATATATGTGAAATCAATTTAGACAAGAACTTAATTTCCTTGTTAAATATATATTCAAACATATAAAAATTGATAGGAAACTAAAATGGAACTTGAAAAATAGATGCAAAAAACAATACTTTTCTTTCAGTATTTCATATAACACTAATTCATCAGGTTGCTTTTATAGATATTTTAAATTTAAAATGCTAAAAATTCAAAATCACAAACGCAGCTAAATAAACGCTGATTGAAAACAGCTTTTCTAAAGTTTTTGAAGGAATATAAATTCAATATGTATTTAGCAATTTAGAGTACATTTTTTGCAGAACAATATGTGATAGCAAAAACTTGCTGTAACATAACTCTGGCGATAATTCCTTCAAATATATCTGAATATATTCTCCAATTGAATTTTTTCATCATAAGATTCAAAACGAATAAGCAATCTATAACTTTACCAGCTCGAACGCTGATTCTAAATAGTTGCTGTACACTCTAATTTTTTGTTGATAGGGTGTTTCCAAAAGAAAACAAGTTCCAGTTAGTCGTAAGGACGTAATATGGTCGTATCCACAATGAATAAACATTACAAAAAGCCCTATTCGTGAAAAAAAAATGAATATCGATGTAGCTTTCTGTGGATATATATATGTAATAATATTTCTTAATCTAATTTAAATCACGATTAATTTCCAAATTTTAATCTTAATTTAGCCCACATTAACATTAATCAAAAATGTCCTCTTATTTTCAGATCCATCTCCCATTTTTTTATTTAATTAAAAATAGAAAAGGCAACGCCTAATAGTTGATATCATTAAAAAGATAATATTTTGAATTTTAAAATAATGTAAATTTACTTGATATTTTGTGCTGTAATACTTTTGGAAGTTATTTCATAAAAATGCCAAAATTTTGATTAATTTTTAATTAAATAAAATTTCAAAAAATTCTCACCCAAAACTTATTTATACCTTCTATATTACAGTGTCCTTACTAGCCAACACACACATATTTATCTTTATTAGTAGTAAAGTAAATTATTACAAAATCTGACATATTTTCTATGTTTCTGTCAATGATAAGAGTGATAAAAAAGCTGTTTCCGAACGAGCATTTTTCGTACTCTTAAAGAATACGTATAAAAAAAATTGATATTATGTTTTATAGAAGACAGACACAATTCTTATTCTTGTATTATGTTACTTATACAAAGGAGTTTCTTTCTTATCTTCGAAATGCTCCTTTTTTATTTTTTGATGAGATAATAGACTACTGATTCAGAAGCATATTTCTTTCTTCCTAGTAGAATCGAGCAATGCATTTACTCTGATCATTGTCTTCATTGCTTAACATTTATTTCTTTTACTTTCCGAATCCCTTTCTTTATCCATCAGAACCACAAATCCATTGGGAAATGTGAGAATCATTTCATTGTAACAATTACTTGCTAAAATGTTTTGTAAAGTGCGCTTCATATGGCATGAAAATCAATCTAAATTTGCGTTTTATATTTTATCTCTTTGTTGTAAATTGTTAATTTTTACTGTTAGGATAATTGGCAACGAATTATACAGATTCTTCGGTTTTAAATTCTCACTTGAACTGGAAGATAGGTATGTAGTTTAGGTTAGTGTATGATCGTGTTCTGGAGAGCTCATTTGGCAATCTATTTTTTATCCCAAAGTAATTTAATTATTTGCCAGCTTCTGCTACAACGACGCTAATAATTACTCCGGTATGAACATAATTACTCGCAGAGAATATGGGGTAATTGGGAGCATTTGTTTTCGCTTCTGATAATAGTGAATAAATGATTTAACGAGCACTTTTGCAATATAAGAAACTACTGCTCGTACAATATTTCATATGAGCAATTGTAACTACTTAAGACTTTCAGCTTGAAGTAATTCATTTCAATATATTGTCAATTTTGTTGCGAAAAGTTAGAATATAAATTTATAAAAACTGAAATTACTGATTAATACTAAAGAAAGAAAGGGATGCCTAAGACACGCACTTTAAAGTCATTAAGGGCTAGTAGTTCAATTAAGCAATATAAAGAAGAGCAGAAGAACAAGTAGAATGTCTTTCTTCAGTTTTTCTCGTGTTTATGGTGGTTAGGCACTAAGGCTCCTCACACGTCTAATTCAAAGAATTTATAGTGATTAAAAACAGAAATAATATCAGATGGTATTATTTTTTTATCTAACTTTCATAAATCAAAACTATTATTAACCACCTAATAAATTAAGATTCAGTCGGAAAGATCAAACTTCTGCAAACCTATCATATTCAGTTGACTACCATCAATTGCTCAGACATCAATATAATGTATCAGTATATTAGTCATTTTTCCTGATATTTTCAATATATTCGATAAAATTATGCATATTTATTAAAATTTAAACATAGATGATCCCATATTACCTTTTCCATCTTTACAAACACCGTTTCTTCTTGAAAAGAATCAAAGCCGTCAGATTGAGATTCCTTCTTCAGCGTCACGCTTTTTATTGTTGACGGTGATGCCAGTTTTCTTGTTTCCTTCCGTCTTTGACATCAAACAGAATCAAATCGCTATTAATAATATTTTTTTATTCATGAAAGGTAATATATATGTAGATCACATGGCAGATTAAAAAATGTCATTTGTTAATTTGGCGTAATATAATTCACATTTATAGATCGACACCACTCTACGAACGTTCTTAGATTAAATAACAATTTCTATCGCATAATGAATCTTTCCAAATGCATGGAAAATACATATTATTTATTATTATGAAATATTATGAAAGTTAGCTTGGGTAATTAGTTCTTAATTACCCCAAAAATAAAAAGTATCAAAGATAATTAATATTATTATCCTTTTTCTCAAGAAATAGTTAAAATTGAAAATGGAATTTTATACATATTTTTTATATTCTACAAATCAAAGAAACCTGTAACTCAGATACTTACCATGGAAATAAGCTTTCTGGGGAATAAATAATGACACTTAGGGAATTTATGGTTTCTTTTTAAATGATTGGAGCTTTTGGTTCGCTT
Source organism: Argiope aurantia (assembly GCA_026543865.1). Lineage (NCBI taxonomy): Eukaryota > Metazoa > Arthropoda > Arachnida > Araneae > Araneidae > Argiope > Argiope aurantia. Next base: position 16,216 of record JAPMOR010109916.1, read on the forward strand.
TATATTCGAAAATAATTGGAACTTTAGGTACCACTTATTTTGAAAACAGTTGTATTAAGAGTAAACAAACGTTAGAAAATATTATTTAAAAAAGTAGGACAGTGTTGCTTGTCTTTCTCTAAGAAAGAAGATTCTCCTTCCTAGGCCTCATGCATCATTAGTGAGTACTGTAGTCACCACTCCTAATAACTCTTTGTTTCCAATTACCATTTTTGACTATCAACTTATGCTGGAAGTTTTTAATGTGTAATGATTTAAATGATTTTATTATCAGATTTTTTGCATTTACAAGTAACTAAGCTAGCCTGTAAATATGCTTAAATGGGGTGGGGGTGGGGAGTTAGCATGTTTCAGCAAGAAAATGTGTCTTTATGATGAATTGTTTCAAAATTTCGCAACTAAAGAACTGAGATAAACTTTGGAGAGTCTTTGAAAATATCGAGTAAACGCACAATTTCTCTCAATGCATATTGCCAATGTTAAAATTCAATTAGTAGAAAATACTGGCTCAGCATTCAACTGGAATTATATGGGGGGGGGGGAGTCTTCATTAAAAAGCGGCTGTGAAAATAATCTGTTTGTGCTGAGGTTTTTAATGACTGGAAAAAGAATATATTTTAATAATTTCTATTTTAATGAGGAAAAAACTTGCGGCAATATCATTTGTATGTTGAATTTTATTCCAATAAAGGAATAACAATCTTTTTTTTTATTTGTGTTTTTTGGTAGATTATTTTATTTGCTTATCTGAAAATCATTGATCGGATGAAGCATTTTACAAAGCAGTACCATCTACTTGGTTTCAATTTTTAAATATTTAATATAGTCTTATAATAAGTAACCAATTTTCTTTACCGTAAAATCAATTTAAAAACTGTACAATGTTTTTTAGATTTTCTGATAATATGACATATTGTGCTCTCTCACATTATATTATTGAATCAAATATTTGTCAAGAATATTTTTTTAATTAATATTCAACTGTAAACTTAAGCTCTTGAAAAGAATCAATTCATGTCTGCACAACACACATCATATGTGATATTGTATATAAAGTGCGAAACTGTTTTGCTAATCTTGTAGGAATACAAAAAAGATGCGTTATGACAGATATGACATAACATACAAATGCCTACATATTAGAAGATGTGCGCAATTATGTTTGCTATCTGACTTAGAAATGTCTTTATTCCAAATAATTGTTTTCCCATTATTTCTTTTTTAACTAATAAACACCGTTTTCTTTTTTATCTCAGCGTATACATTATGAAAGTATTACCGTCTGATCTCAGATACTGAGTTTTCTTCTCTTCTGAACTTACACCAAATGGTATAGCTATCATTCTTAAAGTATAAAATATAATGTGGGGGTATATATTTACATTTTATTTAAATATACAATAACTTGAAATATCGGTTTAATTGGATAGCTTAGCAATATCGTATAATACACAAAAAAATGCATTGTTATTTGAACAATGAAGGCATAAGTTTCGAATTAAAGTTAACTATTATGATTCATAATGGTAAATGGAAAATAAAATTTATATAAAGAATGGTAGTAGTCTTTCAAATATTTTCTCGCATATTCTCTAATTAATTTGTAATGCCAGTAAATGCTTTGGAGGACATTGAAATACAATAGTTTCAAAATATAAATTTTGTGCTTGAAATTAGCCTTTTTATTGAATCGAATGATCTTTGGTGAGGTATTTGGTGATTAGTCCCTCGTATGCGTTAATACTATCCAAAAATAGAATTTATGTTTTAAACAAGTTTACTTCAAACAATTGAAACAAAAATTTGACATAAAACTGCACTCGTAGTAGCAAAATCACATAATAAATTTGATGTAATTAAATCATTGCATTTTTGAGTTATTGCATTTACATAGTTTTGAAAGTACAGACCCATAGGCAGGCAACCCGTAGATGGAGTTGGTTCAAAATTTGTTAAAGTGTCTACATTATAGATGTTAAATCTGTGTACCGAATTTTATTCATCTCGTTCTCTGCATTTTTTTAATTATCGGGTTAACAGTTTTTTAATTATCGTATTATATTGGACGAATTCTACTCAAATTTTGACAGAAATTTGCAGATTCGGTGTAATACAGAACGTATACCAAATTTCAATCCTCTGGCTCAATCAATTTTAGAGTTATCTTTGTCACAGACAGACAAACGGACATTTTCTAAAAAAAAAAAAATTCGAAATAAGGAAATTTTAAAGCTAGGAAATTCGTCAAAATCTCGAGGTCGAATTTTTTTATGATTATTATACTTTATTTACACATTGTTTACAAAAAAGTAAAAAAAAATAAAAATGAAAATGAAAATAATTAATTCTTATTCACTGCATATCTCCCCCTTGTGAGATAAAATTACTAAAATATTGTAGCCTTACTTTCTTTAAGCAAACAGTGCTATTTTCATGCAAAAAGTACGAAAAAAAACATGAAGACGATTTTTGTCAATTATATTGTAATAACGAAGAAAATGAATGCATAAATTTTCAACGGAAGTGTCAATTTCATATCAGAATGAATCCCTGACACACACTTTTTTTTCTCTTGAATAAACAGATAGATATTTAATTTATACTTTTAGCTCTTATTTATAATATATTCTACCTCAATAAATATTATAATACAAATCAAACGATTTCTATTATTCAGCAAATAAAAACATAGTAAAAGATATCAAGAAAAGCCAAGCTGAAAGTATCGAAATACTTAATTAAGTAAAAATAAAGCATTAAAACTACCTCTGCACCATCATAATGAATATATTATGACACTGAAATATTTCAGATAATTCTAATAAAGTTTTATCAATCGAATGCATTGAAGGAAATAAGAATTAAAGACAAAAAAGAAATGAGAAAAACAGAAATGATGTAATAACATTTTTTTCAATTAATCAAAAACCTCAAAGATATAAATGTATAAAAGAGGAAAAAGGATTCAATTATTTTCAACAGTTTGCAAGAAAAAAGATCATTTAATAATAAGTATTATTGTCCTTTTATCGTCGTTTGTACACATTGTGTGAGCTCTACTTTAAAAAGGTAAAAATGTAAGATAAGATTTGATTATTTTTTAGAAAATTCTAATGTTTTTATAGAAAATTTTTAAAAGTTTTCCATGAATCAAAAATGCAGTAGATAACTTATCTATTGTTTTAAGAAACTCTGTTCGTTAAATTAAACAATGGAGGGTTGAATTATTGTAGCTTAATAATATATTTTTTTCACACACATTCTTTATTTAATTTAGATATTTTTCAATATATCCTCTATCATTGCATTTGTTTTGGAGGAAACGCATAATTTCATTTTAAAAAATTCAAATTTTTCACTTGATTAACATTACTGTATCATATTTTATACTACGTAAAGTTGTGATTCTTATCCTTTTTCCTCTCGCAGGGATATTCAAAAATCAAATACTACGATATATTGGATGACTTTTACATAATCATGAATAAATTCCAATATATCTTGATTGGAAATAACAGAATTGCGTATATTTTTTTAATTTAGTTTCTCAATACAAATCTGAATACGAAACAAGTGAAGGAACTTACAATTTAAAATTTTTAAATTTAATACTCTTTTTAAAATAAACCAAGTACCGTGCAAAAGGTTTTAAACTACATCAATAAAATTTGTTGAAAACTGATTACCCTGATTATATAAGAAAATTCATATTTTGTGAGATAAACATTTACTTTTTTTCTGCATTAAGATATTTCTAATTTTTAATCCCCGAAATCCTTATTAAAATAAACATTATTTAAGGTATCGTTATCATACTCATTAGAATAATTTTTAGAAGCAAACTATTTCAAAATAATACGTTCATATCACTTACTTTTCATATTTATTAAAACTTAAAAAATGTGGAGATCTGAAACTATTCATTCTTCTCATATATAGATACTTTAACAACGCAATTCTTTGAAAATCAGAGTTATTAAATAGCTTTATGGAAAATCAAAGACAAAAGTCCAAATTAATAAAACACTGTGACATAAATTACAACATTTTTAAATAGAGTGATGTGTACGTGAGCTAAAGCTCAGTTCATCAAAGAGATACTTAACTTTGTGAATTAATTTCATTCGGACAGATTCGTTTTGAAATATTTAAAAATAGTGAGAGCCTCTTCATACAAAATAACAACTTCAGTAATTCATCACAGCATCCTTGCTTCCACTTCATCAAATATCAAGTGTCAGTGAAAATTGTGAGGAAGGGAGCTTTCTATGGAACACGAATACCCTTTTTCACCAGAATTGTAAACTTAAAAGTTTCATTCTAAACTAAAAGTTTATCTATCAGAATAGTGAAATCCAAGTGTGCATTTTCGCCTTTTTCTTTTCATTGAACGTTTCATTTAAAATCTTTGTTACAACTGGTATCATTTATTTTTTCTATGCATTGAATAATTAAATTTTAATAAGTTTAATAAAGTTCAGTTTAGTCTGCAATGCAGATCTACAGCGCAGATTCATTGTTGCATGTTAGATTGAACACAGCGAGTATCAACGAAGTTAACGGTTATGTATTGTTATGAATCTACGATCTTGCAATCCGCTTTTTTTTCAATTTTAATCCTATTATAGGGAAGAGAAAATTAAATTGATTCTTAATTCATGTTCAGTCAGTGACCGCCAACCTTGATACCAAGCATTGATGACAATATGGTGACGAAAATTAATATTCTGGAATATGCAAGAATTATGACCTTATCTCAATTAGGAATGGTGTTCTGGAATATTTTTGTGATGTCACATCTTGTTAAGAAACTACAAATGACTTGGTGGTGACACAAGAAATAATTCTCCTTTTTTTAATGTTGATTGTAGAGCAAGTTCTCTCGTTCTTTTAAGCGCTGTTTTTATTTTCTGTTTACTATTTGCTTATATTACTAATGTCCGAAAGTGCTTTTCGTTGTGCGCATCATGGCTGTGTTTTTTAAAACTGTGCTCATTTTTATCGAGAATATTCGTAAAATAAAGCAATATTTTCATCAACCAACGCAGCAGACTTCTTTTATCACGCGTCTACTGAACGATTTCCATAACAGAATGCAGTGTTTTTTAATTAAAAGAATGATAGAAAAAAATGATTTAATAGAAAAAAATTCTATTCGTCTTTTGAATAACCTGTTTTGTCTTTCACGTGCTTACTTCTTTCACGTACGATCACGTTTCTCAGCATTTCGATTTTATTTTTACTATCGTCAGGTTTAAGATTCTAGTGTGGGGGCTGTGAATAATCTG
>JAPMOR010109916.1:21513-39728 GCA_026543865.1 Argiope aurantia
ACTATCGTCAGGTTTAAGATTCTAGTGTGGGGGCTGTGAATAATCTGCCTTTTGAATAACCTGTTTTGTCTTTCACGTACGATCACGTTTCTCAGCATTTGGATTTTATTTTTACTATCGTCAGATTTAAGATTCTAGTGTGCTTAATTTTTTTAAATTAAATTTAAATAAATCTGGTATTCGAAGCATTTTTGGGCTTAAATTGATATGTTATATTTTATCTTTATTATCTTCATAAGTTCAGTTTCTAGAAATGCAATGGTATTTAGTAACATTTGGACATAATGTTCACCATTGTAAACTCTATATTTAATTTTTTTACATTTTATTTTGCTTTTTTTTTCATTTGGTGTCTTCTATTTTATATGCATCTTAATACAATTCTATATACCAGAAAGATGAATTTAAAGTTATACTCTAAAGTCTAAGTATTGTATTACATTAAATTGTTTACTGTAAACAAAGTGGGCAATTCTTTTAACGGCCAAATGCTAGAAACTGCCTCCTTTTTTGTCTATAAAAGAAGGCTTGCTGAAGGGAAGAAAATACTTTGTCTTCCGGTGCCTCTTCTATTCCATGATAAGAACATCATTTAAATAAAGGTTATAAGTTACAATGATATGGATATCCATTTACGTAGCAGGATGAATAAATAAGACATATGAGCAGTTGAAAAATTAATATTTTACAATCCCTGCTTAGAAAATTGGAGCCCAACGCTATAGCAAGTTTAGCTTATATACAAATCCCTCACTTGCGGTGTCATGTTATATATTTTGCTATGTCAATTTTGTTTGGTTACTGAACCAAAGGTCATATTTCGGTATATTTAGCCATAGTTGAGGATTGGTTTTGCTTCATTTTATATGTTTTATCGATATATTTTTCTACAATATGACTTGTACTAACTACATTATATACTCATAACTCTATATTATGAACGAAAACAAGTACTTTTCAATTAAAGTGGAGTGTCATTCACCAATGAAAATTCCTAAAACCTATCTCTTATTATCTTTTTTATTTCTTCTAAAATTTCTGGTCATCGTTAGAAAGTTTGTACCATGAATTGAAACATTTTATCTAACTTAAAACCAGTTTCAAAATTTTATTTAAAAATATTAATTAAAATCTTATCTCAAAAAAATTAATAAAATATTAAGACGGAAATTTAAATTAAAAATTTTAATGATATTAAAATCAACAAAGCTCAGTTTTATGACTTAAAAAAATAATAATAATCTCTGCAAGTATTGAAAAAATTTCGTTGCTTGATTAACTTTACTCTTATTAAAGTACTTTCAACAAACTAAAAGGAGTTTATTGAATAAAAAAAAGAATCTGAAACATTTGAGTAATTGGAGCAGATTAAAACCTTTCATATCTTCACACTTCATCCATTTTTCTTTCTTTTTTTCCATTTAAACCTTTTTTTAATCAAGAATCTTGTTTCTCTTTTTCTACACACTTTAGGAATATAAATTCTAATTTTTTTTTAAGATGCAACTTTAATAAGCGTGAATTTTAATGTGTGATCAAATCTCCGAATTAACCTTTGAAAAAAAAAACTTTTTTAATAAAGAACCACATGAACAACACAAAAAAATGATGAAGATATTTCATTTTCCTCTCCAATAAAGCAAAAGAACATTTGTTGCGATGCGCATTTGCACCTACCACTCCCCCCACCTAACTTTTTAAACAGATCTCTATAGATTTTTTTCAAGTACATTCAACGGACAGGAAGCTCTCTCAACTAATTAGCCAGCCATCCAGACATTTTGGACCACCCCAATTAATTTCGCAGATTGGTCGATAGATGGTGCAGTAGTTCTTCTTTTATTTGTTATTCCAAATTTATTTTCTCAAAACATGGTTGCTGATGCTGCGATGGAAATAGCTGCAATCGACCTCTAGGTCTGCATACATTAGCATTTATATTGGTACAGCACAGTCTATCTTAAGTGAATACATTCGCGTGTTTTTTTTTTCTCGAAACATACTTTTTTTATTGGTAAAAAGAAACAATGCAATGAAGTGCAAAATTACAGGTTTGGGGATATGTAAAAAAAAGTTTCAGAAAAAAAGTAACTACATCGATTTGTTGCTGAATGGTGACATACATGTTTATTGGTTGGTATAGACAATTTAAAGTGAGAGATTTCCATATTTTCCATTATGTGGTATACAAAAAAAATATGTTTCTTTCTTACTATTGTTTTGGAAAAGATAATTTGATTGTCACGATTTCATATTTATATTAGCAATGCTCGCAAGGCAATACCGATGACATGGTTAATGTTACCGAAGCCAAAATCTGAAACACCTCGCTCAGAGTTCGCCACTATCAACCACTGACCCATTTAAAAGTATTTCATATGAAAACATATAATCTCTAAATATGTCATTAGCGATTATCTCTCACACACCATTCTCCATTTTTCAGAAATAAAAAAATAAAAAAACTTCTTCATTTTACACTTGCTAAATACAGAAGCATCGATTGAATTCCCATTCAGCCATAGTTCTGATTAAGAAATTCATTGTTTCATGTCAATTTTCATGACTTCGATATAAATAATTAATATTCTGCTGTTTTTCTAAAGTGAGATGTGTGTAATATAAAATATATCTCGCCATTTGCAGTAAGAATGTTTTTATTCTAATGTTACATTGTAATCTGATTACATTTAGAACAGTTCCTTAAACAGACCTTTGGTTGGAGCTACATTTCTCAATAATATTTTACAACATTCTGGTTCTAAATTCAATTTATATTTGAAACTGAACGGAATATTGTCCCAGACTCGCTGTCGTTTCATACATTTAAATAATACTAGTGAGCTGTTGCCAAACGGAGATTAACAAATTTGGAAAGATTTAGTTTCTACATAAGCATTTCTATTTTATAAATTTTCTGGATTCCTGGTTCACAATTTTATGATTTGGCAATATTGCAACTCATTCTTGGTGGATGTTTCTTTTCTTCTTCGAATGAGTCAGTGAAAATAGCTCAACTCATTAGAATAATAATTAATTAAAAGTCAATCAATGAAAGCCTTTTGATCGTTATTGTTTAAAACTGGAAAGAAGTTTTCAAAAAAAAATTATCACCAGAAAAAAAATAATGGAAATAGAATGTCAGATAATGGAATAAATGTCAAAAATTTTAGTTTCAATTTTTAAACTTTTTTTAAAGTGAGAAATTTCTAAAAAATTCTTAAAATTCAATAAATTATATCAAATATCCAAAAACAAATTTCCTTAGAAAAATAATTATTTGTTCTTTTGAATGATGCAAAGATTTTTTTTCTATAATCATTAGAATTCAATAAATGCGAAAAATCACCCAAAACAAAACAGTAAATAAAAAAATTATGCATTAAATTTTAAATATTTGTTATATAGTTGTTTGTTGTTAGCAATTAAATATTTGCAATATATTTGTATAGACATCGCGAACACACAGATAGACACAAAAGTCCTTCATTTTATAAACATATAAAGATGAATCTCTTTAAATAAGAAAAAAATAATTATTATTCTGATCATTCGGTTTGAAAGAAAGAATACAAAAAATAAATAAAGATTGATAAATGTCTATATTTTATGGTTATTTAAAGGTAAACAAAATTCTTTAAGCTTTTTCAAAATACCAAGAATTTTGAAAGAAAAATATTAAAACTGTTTAAAAACAGTTCCAGTTATTGAAATGAAATTCGATTAACGAGGAAAAAACTAAAAAATCAGCTGTAAAGGAACATAATTTCTATAATATAAAATAAAATATAATTTATATTTATGTGATATAAAAATCTTAATTTATATAATTGATGCATATTAATAAACTACTTTTAATTACATTAATTAGTAGATTGGGTAGCAATTATAGAATTAAAGAGACATTCTTTAAATCGTCAAAGTGTAATGAATAAAAATATAATGCAAGTGGGGAAAAAAATCTTCTAAAAATATTCAATTGTGAATTAAACTTCAAAAGATCTTCATATTTTTCATTTTATATTATGATGTTTTAAAAACATTTTTGTTTTAATTTACCTGATTTCAAAGCTTAAAGTAAATTAAAATAAGATGTATTACATTTTCACTTGAAAAATAAACTTTATTTTATTTTGTTAAGCTTATAAATATAACGATTAAAAAACAATTCAATTAAATAGATTATCTGATCAATCTTTTTATACGCTTGATATATCTTTAAAACTTAGAATGAAAGATTATATGCGAAAGCAATACGCTATTTATTAAAATAAATATAATAATATATTGCTTTATTAAATAATATTTTATTTAAAATACATTTTGCACTAATCTGGTTTACTTTTATTTCTAAAGGGAAAAAAATGGATTTTTTAATTATTAAAAAGTCTCTTTAAAATATAACAATGAAAGATTTAAAACTGCCAGAAAATGCTTATAAAAAATAACTCAGTATATATTTAGTTTGAAATTTTAGATTACAAAGAAGAAATTCTTTCTCGGAAGAATAAAATTTATTTATTTCTAGAAATATTGTAGCCAAGATTTCTTCTTATAGTAAGTCAGTTGAGAAAACGAGCTTCATTCCAAATATAGTTCCGAAATACAAACCCGATTTACAAAAATGGAAACAAAAGAGGTTGTTTCCAAAGGTATTCTCTAGATGATTTAAGAATGTCGAGATGGTTAAGTGGAAACCGAAAGTTTATCAGAAAGAAAAACTGTGGAAACCAATTTATATCTTCGCGCGAAACATAATGCACATTTTTTTTTTCTTTTTAGTTGATAAAAATGGCAAAATATTTTGTTCTTACAATGTTGCCTGTTATTAGGAAGTTGGTTTTCCAATAGCGTTCGTTAAGTACATTGTTTGAAAAAGTTATTAATAGAATATCTAAAGATTGGATATTCTATTCGAGAAGTTAGTTACTTGAAAGAAATAGTTAAATTTGCAACTATTTCTTTATCTTTTATCGAGTTATTTTTGTGAATCGTACTCTTTGTATCAAATTATTTTATGAATCTTACTCTTTGTATCAAGTTATTTTTATGAATCTTACTCTTTGTATCAAGTTATTTTTATGAATCTTACTCTTTGTACCAAGTTATTTTAAAGATGTGCTGTTAAATTTGCAGTAGAATTTCGCATGTTTAGACATAAGTACTTTTCTACAGTTACTTATTAGAAACTCTAAAACGAGTTTATAAAGTTAAATATTTGTAATTTTTTTTACCTTTTATTTTTTAAATTTTTTATCACGTTATTTTCATGAATTTTACTCTTTTTATCGACTTATTTTAAAGATATACAGTTACGTTTGCAGTAGAGGCATGTTTGCAGTAGAGGCATCTTGGCATGTTTAACTTATATATTTTTCTACGGTTTCTTATTACATGCTTTAAAACGTTTTTACTTAATTTATGACTGTACAGTTAAAATGGCGATAATTTAGATTTGCATAAATGGGATATAAGTGATCATAGCCCACTAATAGAGCATTACGAGAATAAAGAGTTGTCAGAATAGCAAGTAGATTCTCACTTCCTTTGGGGTAGGTTTGAATAACCAGCACTCTTGTGATGGATGAAACGTACCTTCTGCGTAAGCTGAGAGAATCAAAATATCGATATATTTTTAACATTTAAATAAGAAAAAGATTAGAGAAGCCATGATTATTTCTTTAAACAAAATTTGTAGTCTTTGAAAATTTTTCATTTATGTCATATTTATGGCATCACCAAAATTGTTAAAGAATTTCTGTAGCATTCGAATGAAATGACAAACGGAAATGTAAATCTTCGTGGATTCAATTAATAGTAATTTTTTAAAAATATATAATGATTAAAGCATTATAAGGTCATATAAAAAAATAAATGCATGATTATGTGGTTTATAAATTTGAGTCATATAGCTTTCACACACTTGCATCTCAGCGAAAACGAATGCGATAGCATTCATGTACTAAAGTATTAATTGTAAATAAGTTTTTCAAATATTTATTACACACAGAAGAATTTATCAATAAGCTGCAAGGCAGATAAAAGTTAAGATAATGCAAAAATTAATTATTTTTCCCTTCTCAGTTGAACAACAATTTTATCTTAATTTTTTTAAATCTTAAATGCTTTGAACGTCAATGAATCAGCTATAATTTTATTTCTTAATCAGCTTGTTGTATTCGGATTCAGGAAACCGCAGGGCCTGGTGGCTGATTTTGGCTTCGGAACTCGGGACCGAAACCAGGCTCGAAACCCGATTCCGCCGAAGAACTGTCGTTTAAGCGAGTTTGGTACAAGTTAAATCCATCAAAGTCAAACGTCCTCCCGCTGGTTTAGTGTAAAAGTTTGGAGAGAGGGAATGCCAGCTCAGGTGTCCTCGTCATCTGACCACGGTTCAAAATTACGAGGTCCGTCCCAATATAGCCTTTGTATTGCTTTAAAACGGAACAATAATATAACTGAACTGAACTGTTTTTTATTGCACGCTTGTTAAGGTAAACCAAATGAAAAAAATTATTCCTTTTTATGGTAGAGTATTATAAATATACATATATATAAGAAATTAGGCTTATTTAACGATGATATTAAGAAAATACATATTGAATCTAAGAAACTAAAACTATTCGAGACTGTACAAATTTAATTCTTTTTATACATATTTCAAAGAACAATATGGGTTTGAATTCACGGTCAAAACAAACTAAATAACATACTTTCAAGATGTAGCTTTCTTCGTTTTCTAACTATCTAATGCTTTCCTGTGTCTAATATTCAATACAAAATTCTCAACGGCAGAATTGTATCGAAAATTCTTCCTCTTCATCAACATTTCATTTCCTTTATATATATCCCTTTTCCGCTTTCCATCGAAAGCATTTCCTTTTTCTAGAAATAAAAATCTTCTATAACAGCTTTCTAAAGCTTGAAGCACAAATTTATTTCTCTAGAAATGTCCCAAATCTTCCGATGCTTTTATAAAGTAACGCAATATCATCCGATTGCAACTTCCGTGCCATTCGTTTCGAGCTCAAAAGAATAGGTTTCACTTTTATGTGTTTAAACATTTAAATGCTGTTTTTTTTAAAAAAAAAAATAGCATTTAAAAAAAAGTGTTTATGATAGGATTTCTTTTCGATAATGGTCGTTTTTTGATATTTTATGTACTTCAAAATCGTCTTCGGGTTATATTTAGACATATCAACTATATTTTTTGTGGAATTACTGAAAAACTTAATTAGCTTTGATTTTTTTCTATTTTGAAAATGCTTTTATCATAAATTGAGCATCTATTTAAAAAATGATTAGAATTTTCTTTATTGTTAAACTCAGAATAATGATAATAAGAAATGCTATAAGTTAACGGAACTTTAACAGTCGCTTATTGATAAAATAATGCTAGTAAGGAATGCCCCGAGTTAACAGAGCTTTAACAGTCTCCTGTTGATGGAATAATGATAATAAGGAATGATTCGAATTAACAGAGTTTTAACAGTGATGGAATAATGATAATAAGGAATGCTCCGAGTTAACAGAGTTTTAACAGTCTCCTGTTGATGGAATAATGATAATAAGGAATGATCCGAATTAACAGAGCTTTAACAGCTTCCTACTGATGGAATAATGATAATAAGAAATGATCCGAAATAACAAAACTTCAACAGTCTCCTGTTTGATGGCATAAGGAATTATCCGAGTTAACAGAGCTTTAAGTCTCCTACTGATGGCACTATGATAATAAGGAATGATCCGGGCTAACAGAGTTTTAGCAGTCTCTTACTGTTGGAATAATGATAATAAGGAATGACCCAAGTTAATAAAATTCTCCTACTGATATAATTTCCGGTCGCAAAATATAGAAGACTACTTTTAAAAAGAATTTCACAAACGAAATATCGTAATAATAAATTATTTTTGAAAATTGCATGAATTTCTTCACTTCAAAACATCTTCATGCTAAAGAATCTGCTTTTAGAATTATATTTTTCAATTTATCTTCACATGTCTATTCGAAATGAAATGAAATGGATTGTTGATACTCAAATTACAAAAATTGCTTTGGTATTTCAAAATTAAATTGCACCATATTTTAGCCTACATCAGTCATCTCAAAGAAAAACTTTTCCCAAATTCACTACAGAGCTAATCATAAGTCTTTGCTAACGCAGATGATGTCACTGATGCAGAAAGTATTTTTTGACATTATTATGTTGATTGAGATTAATACTATCCTTCGTGTATCGAGTACTTTCAATGCAGCCTAGAAAATATTGTTAAACTTTGGCATCATGGCAAAAATTTTGGAATTTCATTTTCTGGAATTTTTGATTTTCTATAAGTGCCGGCGACGAAACTTGCCCTTTTAAATGCGACAGAACTTACCCTGCAAAGGGGATATTTGTTTTTTATATGCTGATTGAAATTTATATTGCATGAAGGATAGCAACACTAGCAGCTAACAGAATGATGTTTATCGATTTCTACTTAGTTAGAAGCAATTATTTTCATTTGATTCATTTTCTAGAATATTATAAAGAGATAATTCAACAATTTCACCAATTTTATAATGTTGCATAACATCCCTTCTCCCTAGTAAGGAAATCTCTTTATTATGAGATCATCAGACGGTCATCGTAACAAAAATATCTATAGGATGTGCGTAAATATGTCAATATTGAGGGAAAATATTTAATGCATTTTTAGTTGTCACTTTTATATACCTAAGACAGCCATTCGTTTTAAAATAATTGTATATATATTCAGTTATTGAATTCTTCCCATACGATTACATGCTGCAATTCAGTCAGACAAATAAATAATAAAATGAGTTCATTAACTTGTAAGATAATGTGACTGAAATTTAGAATATACTTTTTATTGAATTTGAAGACAGGATAAGAGATAGACTTTTAAACTAATGTTAACAAGTAAATATTTCAGATTTTAATACAGAAAAAAAATTGCTGTTTTGAAGTTAATATGCCGTAAGTTATTTCAATTAAATATCTAAGTTTCTGTTATCATGAAATAATTCCACTACCAAACTATCGTAATGGTAAAAAAACACAAATGATTTCCAATACATCAGAATTATCTGCAAATAGAAATAAAGTAGATTGCGAAGTACAGAGATAACCATGTTTATTAGCAAATTGATTTTGTTAGTGAATACTTTCTTAGTTATATCTACTATTTACATTATCTTTTATAATTACAAAAACAAAATGTACTGGTGTATCTAGGGCTCATTCTAATGTAGCGTTCTTGCTTTTATTTCTCGATTTTTAGCCTTTCTTTGCATGATGATGGAAATTTCCATCATAAAATTTAAAGAACAAAAAATTGTTCTCAAAACAAGTATATTGTAAATTGGCTGTTGCTAACAACTTTTTTCGCGACTATTGCACAATAAGGTACGTAGCTGTAAAAAAATCTTGTCATTCCGCTGTTTGTTGCGGTTGGGACAAAAAAGCGATTTCTCGAATATTTTTTATAATTAACCTGAGATTATTTTTTTTGCTAATAAAAGCGATAATTAGTGGAGAAATTTAGAAAAGAGGGGCATTGAAGATTTTGTATTGAACTTAACATGTATATTTGCATGATGATAGATATTTCCATTATACTTTTTTTAATTATTTTATGTTATATTATTATACTAGGATTTTTAAAAATATTTTTTCTTTAATCTATATTATGAATTATATCTTCTGATTTATTTCACAAAAAAGAAAAAGTCATGCAAAGAAGAATTAATATGCATTAAAACTTATAAATTTTGAAAAACGTTATTACCATAGAATTTATTAGTCTCGAAAGTCAAGCTGTCTAACGTGACTCTTCAGGTGTAGCGTTGAAGGGAAAGTGGTGTTCGGAAAGTGTTTTCTCACTCGATTTCATCGATCGAATGGAATATCGATTTTCTAACAATATTTCTCTCCGACGGTCAATACTCATTCTTGCAAGCCGCCTTAGAAACACAACGTATCCATTGAGAATTTCAGATGTATCGAAATTGCTTCGCTAGAAAGAAATGACCATGACATTGTTGTCTTTCCTCTCACAATTTTGGTTATGACTTTTTCTTTAAACATTTTCTGTATTTGGTTATTTTAATTTAATAATCGATGAGTTATCGATGAGATCTTGAAGATTTAAGCAGAACTTTATTGCTTTATTTTCTCTCACAATTTCGATCCTGACTTTTTCTTACAATATTTTCTATATTTGGCTATTTTGATATAAGAATCAGTGAGTTAATGATGATATGCTGAAGATTAAAGCAAAACTTAATTTGATATTATTGTTGTCTTTTCTCTCACAATTTTCATCATGTCTTTTTCTTACAATATTTTCTATATTTGGTTGCTTCGATGTAGGAGGTGAATTGACAATGATATGTTGAAGACTTAAGCAGAACGTAATTTAGTATTATTGTTGTATTTCCTCTCATAATTTTGATCATGACTTTTTCTTACAATATTTTCTATATTTGGTTATTTTAATTTAAGAATCGATGAGATCTTGAAGATTTCAGCAGAACTTTATTGCTTTACAATTTGACTTTCTAGATAAAATATGCTTCTGATTTGGTATACGGAAAATAAATTATTAATTGCTTGCATTATAATTTTTTTATCGATATTACTATGCATTATTGGAAAGAAATAACATTATGATATATTTTCCTGCTCTCCGAACAACTTCTTCAAATTATGATTAAAATATATATTTACCAGTTAACTGCGTTCGACATGTATACACATCAGTTCAAATCATCATCTTGATATGGTCAACATGCTTACACGTTGTATAAAGTAAAAAAATTATCATTCGGTATAAAAATTCGAAATTTCAGTAGTATGTAATACAAATGCCTTTTAGTAATATGTTTCTTTTATAATGTCAGTAAACTTGCTATAAATTGAAAAGCAATTAGGTTAAATTCTTTGGTATAGAAGTTGTTTCCCATATAATATATTGGTTTTATACAAAATTAGTTCACATGATAAAGTTTTTTAAAAAAGTTTACTTGAATTTTCTAACTATTTGTTTTCATTAACGTTGGTCGACCAACTACTAAACCTATACGTCTGTTCGAACAGCATTTTCCTAATACCTGCTACACCATCAATATTTACATTTGCTGATTTGGCAGTTTCTCGGTAATATATTTTGGTAATTTTTAGATTTTAAATAAAAATATCTTTTCAATAATGAATTGTTATTTTTTTATTTAATAAAAATGAAATTTTCTTCGCTTTACCTTGCTTTTTTAGCAAAATTTATTATACAGTCATTTGTGTTGAGTTCGAAGTGTAAACGTCATAGCTTTCTCTATTACATACCAAGTGAGATACTTTTAAAAATAAAACTGGTTAAATGTAGCATATATCCACACATATTGTCTTAATTATTCAACGTAACATGCCTGCACAGTCGATAATTCAACCTAAATAGTTAGTGATTAGTATTTGCATGTCATGGGACTTTCATTATAATCAACGAATTTGCAATTCATATGTTTATATATCTTTAAATATTTCAAGAAGAAATGTAAAGGCCCAACAAATTAGATCATGGATATCCTTGCAACGATAGTGTTCTGTTTTCATTATACGAGAAGAACGCTATATTTACATTGTGTCACTTACGTAGAAAACTCTCAAGAAACTACAGATCCAAATGTTGCACATATCAATACACTTATTCGAAAATAACTTCATTTTTTAAAAATTTATTTGAAGATACTTCTGTAATAACATAACGAGATTATCTAAGATTGTGTTTGAAGTGATTGGATAAACTTTTAATATTGTCAATGGAATGAGATTTATTTATGAGTTCGTATCTAATAAATATTTTACTCCATGGCTATGGTGGATTTTAATAGGAAAACTGCAAATTTATGCCTTATCCCCTGTCTATATCACCTATGAATTTTCTGAAAATAATAATGTATTAATCATAAAACGATTAGTTTTATTTAACGGTTTATTTTAAAGCAGATACTCTTTGAGTTCTTGATTTTTTTTACTCATATACTAAATGATTCTATCAGTTTATCACGATTCTTTATTAAAAATATCAATATCCTTATAAATTTTATGCATCTTATTGATTTGCGATGGCGTATGGATATTAATCAGTTCAGTGTGATTTCTGTAAAACAACAAAACAATAATATTACAGGTCTGTCCTTAAGAAAACAGTGCCTCCCAAAACATTTGGAACATATTTTCATCTTTTACAGATACAGATGTAGTAATAGAATAAAATTATCTATGTATATGGAACTATCCATGATTGTTCTTGAAATGGTCGGATAAGCTGTCGATGTTCATAATTAAGAGATATTTTTGATTATCTCTGTAAAACAGCAAAACATTGGGATTACATGCTTTCACTTTTTATTTGAAGTGATTATTATTATTATTAGTGATTATTGTAATTACTAACAGTGATTTATTTTTGGTAACACAACATGCGGAGATAAATTAACAGTTTATTACACAATTACTATTAACAGTTTTCCGCTCCTCATCAGTGCATAAAGAGAATATGATTTTTATCGTAAATGTAAATGATATGAATGTCGCAATACAAATAATTTACTTATTGAAAAATAGTAGAAATTTCTTACAGTAACAGGAACTTATGTCAGATCTTGTTGCTGCAGTATTTTTTTTTTATCAATTTCCAGCTCGTTTTCCATAAATCAGATTCTAAAGATAATAATATATACAATACTTTCCTTATATTACTCATTGATTTTTTTTCTTATAAAATACTCCATTGTAAACTTTGAGTCGATGTACCATTTTCTTTTGAGAAAAACCTATTGGGTTGTTCGGAAAGTAATTTTTTTTTTTTTTTTGTGGAAATGAAAGACAGTTTTCGTATAATAAACAAATACTTTATTAAATTATATATTGGCCGTTCTGGTTCAAAACCTTTTGTCATCTTTCTGGTAGTAGCATAATTCCACGCTCATAAAATTTTTGGTCTTTGCTGCCAAAAAACTGATCGAGGTGGTTTTTGACCTCCTCATTTGAGGTGACGGTTTTACCGTCTAAAAAATTTAGCGAACCATTTCTGGCACTGGCGTACTGTCAACACACCTTCTCCATACACATCGGTCCATTCTTTCTGGCTTGAACAGCATTTTTACCCTTTCTGTAGTAAAACAGTAAGATCTGTCTTAAATGCTGCTTATCGCTCTCCATATTTAAAAGGGCACCAACCAAAACCAAAACTGTGTAGAATTAATTGGAATTTTTCACACACAAGCCTTGCTATATGAGCTCTCAAAGCATATAAAAATTATACGGCTTAAATGTGAAGTTGGGTGCAAAAAAATACAATTAAATCCTCTGTCGGGAAAAAACGAAATTACTTTCCGAACAACCCAATAATTTTACAAAAAAAAATCGCACTTAAAGTTCTGATATGTGATCTGAAATTATTTGTAATATTCTAGGAAATTCATTAGCAAAATATTATTATAATTTTATAAAAATATTTTTAAAACTTTTATGGGAAATTGTATTGTATGTTTGATTTACAGGAATTTCATTTGAAAAGCTAAATAAATTATATGTGTTTCATGGTGGTCTCAATTATATGTGTTTCATGTGTTCACAATCATTTTAAAACTTATTCAGCGTTATTATAAAGGCAAAGAATTTGTGAAAATCGTCTTGTGCCTGATATTTTGAAAACTTTCATTGCTGACATATGTAATCGAAACCTTTTCAACAGTCATTAATATTATGATTTATCATAACCCACGAGATGAAAAGATCGCAAATTATAATGAATTAATCTTTAATAATATGCATAAAAGTTTATAAATAACTTTTGAACGTTTAGAAGCTGAGTATTTGACTCGCAAAATGTCGATATTCCAATTTCTTCGGGAGCGAAACTTCCAAAGGCGAATTACTCATTTAAATGAATGGATAATTAGATTTATACATTCAGAAGTTTAAATAAAAGGTTCACCGGTTATTAATCAGTATACATTATGAGAATTATAAAGACATATCGAGAACTTTGAATATAGAAGTTTTGTTGAATTCTCAACGATTTTGGATATTTCAATTGAGAATGATAATCAAAAGGTTTTCCAAATAATCTCGCTTATTATTTTAAATATACGTATTTTATCAATACAAGAGGTTTCGAATGCGTAAATTCTAGGAAGCTGATATAAGTAACTAGCCGATCGAAATGATGAACTCATAACTTTACTTATGTGTATTCAGTACAAAGGAGATATGTAAAGGCGCATATTTCACAAATGCAAGAGATCAATAAAACAATAATAATATTTAAAAAGTTAGATGAAACTGTTGAACGAATCAAAAGCGATAACTATAACTACAAATACTGCTGCTATCTGCATATGGAGTCTTAATGTCAAACTTCATTTTCATATGCCGTTGTTGCTTTCAAAATTCAATGCCTTACAAAAGTTCCTAAGCAAGTATGAAGAAAAAGTATTTAAAAGAGCCATACGTTCAAAATTGGTCCTCTTACAATAAATTTCGATTATTTTCAAGAGCTTAATTCGTATTATGATCTTGAATATAGCTTACTTGATGGTATTTTCAACTGCAACATGTTCCTCATTGCCAAGTATTAGTACCGTATATTAAAGCTTGATTTCTAACCAGCATATTATTATAATTTCAGACAACAACAAAATCCTAACCAATAGTATTAATCAATATAACATCTCTTCAACTGCAGAATGCAAGAAAAAAAATAAGTTACAACTTCAGTGAATAATGCAAAAAGGAATTCAAGACCAGTTGAATAACATCTACAATTATTCATTAACAGTCATATCATCCATGGGTTGTTTTATTGTCTAGTTTAACTCTGTACTTAAGATAAATTGGCTTACATAATCTGAAAGGCAAACATATCAAAAAATATCATAAAAAATATACGTATACAGATTTCATTTTCAATGACTGATTTTCCAATTTATAAAAGATAAAATCAAAGACTTCCTTTAGTATAATATATAACAACAATATCAACAAAAATAAGAATAACGGTGGAATTAATAACAATTATTAACTCAAGAAAAAGAATATCTACATATGAATAAAAATACATTATTATCCACATTGCGTCATCAATAGGGGTATTCAATCAAAGAAGAACTGATATAAAGCAATAAAACACGCAGAAATTACTCCTAAAAGAAAATATCGCTTTCAGAATGCATTCATACCACTTTGAATGACCGATTTCATATCGCTATAAAAATCTAGATAGATTTATATCAATATTTCATACCTCACCCAGCAGAACTAGAGACCTCCTCAACCCAACAGATTTGTATCGTTCTTGATGTGAGTGGCATTTACCCTCACAAAGCTTTTACCCATAACCCCAAATTATGTTTCTCGGTATAAGATTACTGTCATTTTTCATCCACCTTCTGCCGCTGACATTCCGAATGGTCTGATGGCCATTAATCACTCTTAGTGAGTTCGACTGCTTTCTGCTGATTCTTTTATCTTCAAGAACAGAGATCGTCCCTCACTTTTACAAGCTTTTCAATCGCATCTGCATAGATCTAGCTAAAGTAAGTATTTCGTGCACGTTTGCGGATAGTATATTGGAAATTCTGATCAATATGAAGAAAATGCTATAATACTATGTTTGGATTGAGTCAATTGATCGGATGAGCTGAAAGCATGCATGTAGGGTTCTTCTAGAAATTCTGAAAAAAAAATGTACATTTTGTATACCTTCCTTAAAAACTAAGAAGATTGAAGATTCCTGGAATCCTACAATCTATTTGTTTTCAAAGAACAACATTGTATTGACTTCATATGTTTTAACCCATCATCTGTTTTTGACGAGTACACTCGTCATGGAAAAAGTACAACATTTTGCGTTATGCCGAGTTTATTCAATGGCAGTTACTAGATTTATATAATAATTGTTTAATTGTATATTTAATATTTATATTTAATTATTTATTAGGTATATATATATATATAAAATATTATATTACACATTTTACGAAGACGTCGATACAGTTAACTGGTTAATTTTTACATTGACGTATCTGTTACTTTATTAATCATCTCAGGAAACAAATAATACCGATAATATCATATAAATATCGATTTTATTCGATTTAATAGTCTGTATTGAAATCAAATAACATAATTATCGATCTATACGTTTAACGTGCCTTAACTCTCTTAATCAAATCAATAGATGCCCATATAAATAATCCCTAAATATATCCCTTTTTTATATTCTTTATTAAGATGTCATTTAGTGTAGCATAGTTTACCATTTGTATCAAACTATACTGCCTGTATCACATAGAATTTAAAAGATTCGGAATTAAATGTTATTTTATTCCTTTTATTTAATACCGTGAATTAAATCCGAATAATTTTCAAGTTATGTGCAAGAAAAGTCGTTTTATCTTCTTTTTTACTTATTATTTAAAATTTGCTAATATAATAAATAAATATTGAGAATATATTCTAATATATAAATGAAAAGGGAGTATTATTAATGTTTTTCCTGTTGGATTTAAACCATCAAAGAGAGTTTAGACATTTTTAGTGTTCAAGATTGTATTGATTAGTCGGTTCAAAATAAAAATGTCCTTTGCAAGATATGTTGGAGAAAAGGAGTATTCGAAAAATTGATAATTGAGAAATTGCATACTCTGATACATTATCCTCATCCAGTGCCAAAGATTTTCGCCTTACCTTGCAATACTCTTACTCAACAACCATTCATTTTAGCTACCGGGTCTAACTCTTAACAGATGAACAGAATAGCATCAAGACAAGTAGAGCAAGAATCTCTTCATTTTCTTTGATCTTGAGTGCAAGAAGTGGAGACAACAATTTTGCAATATCACAAATCAAAAAAGATAGTTTAATATGAAAATCGTTAATTGCTTTTTAGGTAAATGTCATTTGCTTTTCTTTTAGAGTCTATCGTTTCACAGAGTCTTAAATTATCATATTTGGAGTTTTTACTTCTCATTGTTGCATTTACCACAATGTCTTTTTTCTATTATAACTGAGATAGATATACTTTTGATTATGCTTTTATGGTGATGATAAGAATTGTAGCTTTAAAACAGTAAGATGGGTATGCACTCTGAAATGGCTGCTACGATGAAAAGATAAAAGATATGAAAATTTGATGAACAAAATTTACTTTAGCAGCATGATATATGCCTGATTTAAAAAATAATTTAACCTAAATGTATTTATTCTATATATTTTGAATCATAAATATTGCTGCCTACTTATGTGTGATTGCTTTAAAATTATATATTGCTTTTTTCTTCATCATTTTGATAGGAGTAGGTCTTATGTTTTAGACCCGACTACTATTTAACAATCAACTTTCATGTATCAACTTATTTTTAATGTTTATAAAAGATATTTCATCAACTCGGCATCGATTTTGAGAAATATTGTGATTTCCATTTATATGTTGTCTCTTATATTTGATATTTGTGTAATTTTCCATTGATTTCATAAACTTCGAATGCTTAATTGAAATGTTTAGTTTCTGTTTAAGTACCAACGTTGTACTTTAGTATACAAGCAAACTTGTAATTTCATTGATAAAAGATGTAGCAGAAAATAGATTCTATTAGACAGTATTTAGATTCGTTTTTATTGGCTAAATTTCTGAGAACTAAACTTTCTTGAATTAAATAAATCAAGAGGAACTCTTTTTTCCAAATGCATTTGCAACATTTGGCATTCGTTGTAAATCTAAATTTGAAAAGAGCTCAATTTATCTCTCCAGTGCTATCTACATCTCTGCACTTATCTCTCAAGTGCCATCTACATTTGAGCACAAAATAAATGGTGCAGTTTTTGAGATGCAAGAGTTTTTGCAAGCAATTTTCTGAAATGCATGAATTCCCTTCATCCAATTCAACAAATTAAAAATTTTATTTCGAGGAGCAAAAGCTCAATATGTCTCTTGCTGTTTAGAGGGTATTTATGCCTTAGCTAAAGCCATTATATTACAGCATCCACCAAAATACTAGAAAATATGCTTATATATAATCAAATATAATACTATATTGTTCATTTATGGCTGACATACTACCTTATATCTTTAGTACAATTAATTGGTATTGCTAATCAGACGTAATGTAGGTTACCAAATAGATTGGACTACCTACAATTTCCAATTAG
>JAPMOR010109916.1:44728-55796 GCA_026543865.1 Argiope aurantia
ACTGAGTTTGTTCAATTGCATATTTTTATACAAACTTTTGAACTTCAGAAAACTTTGAAGGAGTGAAGATGAGGACAGTTTTACATCAATAATTCATAGTCCATCCAAAAAAGTCCTCATCTCAACAGCTTGTATAGGTTTCGACGTGAGTAGCATTTAGTCTGACAAAACGTACATCCAGAACCTTAAATTATGTTTCATGGTATAAAATTACTGTCATTTTTCATCCACCTTCTGCCGCTGACATTCCAAATGACCTGACACCCATTAATCACTCTCAGTGAGTTCGGCTGTTTTCTGCTGATTCTTTTTATCTTCAAGAACAGAAATCGTTCTTTGCTTTTACAAGCTTTCCAATGACGTCTAACCGAAGGGACTTAGTCCATACTTACGGATGGATTATTGAGAATTTCGGCGCATATTCAAAAAATACGATCTTGCTTTGTATTGGAAATGTTTATTAATCTGTTGTTCTGAACAATTTTCGTAGAATTTTTCTGTAGAAACCGTTTATTAAAAGGATAAATTTTATGTAGAAAATCTTTCGCTGTATATTCGTAATGTGTCTTTGAATGTCTATCCTTTCAGCACAAAATTCCTTAAAGTAGTGTTACGTTAATTCATGATATTTTACAGCATGCTGTATATCGAACAACATAATGGAGTTACGATATTTTAATAAGATAAATGGCTGAATTCAATTTCATGTTTTGAACTCCTTTGTATCACTTGAATAAATTTGAACAATTATAAATATTAAATATAATCTAAATCTTAATTAAATAGAATATACACTTACACACACACTCACTCACTCACACACACACACACACACACACACACACACACACACACACACACACAGACACACACACAGACACAGACACACACACACACACACACACACACACACACACACACACACACATATATATATATATATATAACAGTAATTTTGGTTGAAGCAGAGTGCAGGTTGAAGACATAGACGAGACGTTCTATTTCTAATTCCGTTTTATTCTCTCTCGGGAGCCAAACATCATCATTTACAAGGCGCAGCGCGGCTCAAGAGCAGAAAGGAAAAAGGGACGAACAAATGATCACTAGTCTTATATAACATAGGATTTCTGGATAGGCACCAATTCAATACAAGTGGTGACCTTTGACATCTTCTCAAGGGCAACCGAAGATATCACTTTCTCTTGATGCGTAGTACTGATGGCACATTATTTTTACAGAGGAATTAATTAAACCGAAAGTGGAATTAGATCACGAAATAACAGAATATTTTAGAATTAAGTTACGATGGGCTAAATTAAGACAAAATCTTGGAAATTAATTTGGATTAAATTAAAAGTTTAAAATATCATCACACCACACACACACACACACACACATATATATATATATATATATATATATATTACAAATGTACAGAAGAAAACCTTTTAATTAATAAAAGTTTGCTAAATACTTATTAGTTATTCTAAACTAATAAGTATTTCAGCTCAACAATGACACAGATCCAAAAGGAATACTAGAAATGTTGAAAAGGGCGAAGTCTACTTTAATTTCTTATGTCACGTCTTTTAGTCTATGCTTCTTCTACCTCTTTTAGTATTCTTTTTTGACGAGTTTTGTTCAAATTCTTGTGAACAGAAGCCACTTTATAATATTCATATGATGTCTTTACGATATTGTGCAGCATTCAGAATATCGTAGCAACATCCTGAGGATATAGGATGCATTGTATCAGTGTATCAGTGCTAAACCTATTTCCTCCCTCTATCAAATTCGTCCTTTTTTTATACACCTGAACAGAACATTCGTCAAAAGTGACAAATAGTTGGCAAAAAGCGTTTCTCTCACAGATGTTACTGGATAATCTGCGATATGTAATATATAAGCTTTCATTATTCTTTTGAATTTTATTTACCAACAGTGCTGGATATATAATGGCTGCAAATTTAATATTTTGCTTGTGAGCTAAGCAAAAACACTACTTGTACAATTTTATATAAGACACTCCAACAAATCAGTATTGAAAGTTAGTCCGATGTTTGTTAAATATCCTAATATCTTAAATGCATTTATTTTTTATCGTATCTCATTGCATAATTGATTTTCAGTATGAGATTTTTTTCACCTGTTTCAATTATAACTGAAATAAGTTTAAAACTTTTGATATTTCAATTAAAATGCCAGTGGGCATGAAGAATGTGAAGAAATATTTTCATATTATTCTTAATTATTTTCTTACATGATTCTTAAAGAGATTAATATAATGAACGAGGAAAAATACGTGGAAATAGAGTATACATTGTATACATACATATAGAGTATACATAGAGTATACATACATATTTGAAATAGAGTATACATAATGCGCCTGTCTCTTACTTCCTACGTGACAACACAATAGTGGTTTTTTTTTTTTTTTTTTTTGCTTTTCTAAGCAGTACACATACTGATGCTACTCTTTTAATGAAATGATCAGTAAAATTTCACATTTCCATACATTTTTAAACTAATCAGCGTAATAATGATTAATTTTTATTTAATTTTTTTAATTTCTTTTATTAATTTCTATTTTTTAAATTTATTTTTATTTTTACAATGTGAACATTGATATTTTTTTTGTTCTAACTTAAGACTGTACGGCATATATGTTTTTACAGCATATCATTGAATCAAAGTTCGATCTTTATATAAGCATTTCATTTTGGAGAATTTTACAGTAAATATGAAACAAATGAATCTTTTTCTATTTATAATATTACTATTTTCGGTTTCATTTTCATTCTTTGTGTGTTATTAAAACTGCTGTATTTATAGTTCTCTTACATAAATTAAAAATACCAACTGTTCTAGAACCTACGAAGTTTGGACTTTATATTTTGATCATAAAATAAAATACGAATGTATCAGAAAAAGCATCTTTGCAGCCTTTCTTTAGTTCCTCAATTCTGAATAATTCTCTTCTAATATTGCTCGAAATTAGTTTCTGTTCTCAGGAGATTCTAATTTTTCTCTAAAAAGAAAAGGTCGAATAACTAAAGATTTGGATTATTTAAGACGTATAAAAAAGTACTTTTTCATCGTAATTATTCCGAATAAATCAGGGATTGTAATGAAATGACATTTAAATGGAAAAGGCGTATAAATGACAAAAGTACAGATGGAAATTTATTGTATTTATTACCATATGAGAACATGATGTTTTGGCTTGGGGATTTAGAAGCCTCAAAATACTCTGGCAGAAAATTGGTGATATATCGCTTTTGAGGCATCAATTTTTCTCTTTTAGAGTTATTAGAAAATAACAAAGAAGGTTGTCACATTTGGCGAGTTATCGTCAACGAAATGTTACAATTTGGCGTCATGTCTCTTGCCTGGTTAATAAAGGACAGGGTCGTAAGAAGTTATATAAAAGTCAAGTAATTGTTTAAAACCGGTTAAAACTGGTTTTACATGAAAAAAAATGCTGGCCTCGAGGAAAAAAACCCTTTAGAACTCGATTGGTTTTGAGATGGTAGAAAACAGTCGCTTTTCTAAAAATTGGTGATTGCAAAATATGAGTCATGTGAGAACATGAAGTTTTTCTGTCGGATTAATTCCACGTGACTGTAAAAAAATAATGTTCTCACATAATAACTTGAAATTTAAGATAGCAGATTTCAATTTTTTTTTCTACTTTTTGCTATTTATTTCTCTAGAATTTAAAATATTATTTTGTTTGAAACTAGAATAAAACCTAGTTTATAAAAACATTAAAATGAGAATATTTTTCAATATTTTTTAAATACTCAAATGCACTTAAAATCCTTTTAATTTATCTCTTTTAAAGTACCGAAAACATGTAAAAGCCGAATATAATTATCATAGGAATTTCCTGTAAAACGCAGATTTTAATGTAAAGCCATTAAATTCTGAAATGACCGACAATTTCCTACCACGTTGCTTTAATTACTTTTGTACAACTTGGAAAGTATGTTAACAGTTATCTTTGAGCAAAGTATTTTAGATACAATTGTTCTACCATTGTTGAGATCACAAGTCCGTGAGGAGGGCTTTTATAAGTTTTAAATCTTTAACAGTTGTGTTTTCTCGGTATTTAATGAAAAGGCATTTCCATGAAACCGTAGCTTTTTTTTTATTTCCCGATCTTTCATCTTTCAAATTCTCCAAAATAATATACTAGTTAGTGAATACTTAGTTTACAAACTAACTGATTAACTTAGATTTTTATTTTACTATACCGTTTTGAATCAATGCCATGACCACTTTGAGGTGGGCTTCATCATTGTGATTGTTTAACAACGGTACATTTTCGTAGCGATTGTAGAACAAGTGAGGTGATAGAAATTATCTGGAAGTCAGATAGGCGACGCAATACGCACAAAATGTCACCTCATGTCCTTATTTAAAATGAATTAAAACAAAAGGATAAAAGACCATTTCCCAGTCACTTACAAACTTGTCTAAGCAACTGGTAATAACTGGGGATGAAAAAAATATCATGTTATAGTCTAGATGCCACTTGATATACCACTAATGGTACTGGTACCACTGAGAATGATGAAGAAGCGGCTAACCCTTCACCTCCTTCTCCAAACTACTACATCTCCTTTGAGAGAAAACAAAGAGTAATATAACATGCAAAAGACCCAGGCACTAACCAAATCTTTGTCGTAATGAAGATTTGAATCTGAAATTCTCTGATCATAAATTTAAGGCCTCACTATCATTGAAAATTTTCTATATCAATATTTTTTTATTCTGTTAAAAAGCAAATAAGAATGCAATATCATAAATGCATTAGGATTTCATTACTTCTGAATATTACACACTCTTCCTAAAGATTTAACTTCTACTTCTTTGCATTCTTACCTTATACACGCATGATAATTTGGCATTAAAGACAAACTACAAAAGGAAGTTATTTGATACCTGCTCGAAGCGCTGACAACATGTTTTCTCTAATGATTAGAAAACGGATAGTAAAAAGTATAATAATACTTCTTCATTTCTTCTCCGAAATCTGCGTTTTGAAATAAAATGTCGATTTTTTTTATATTTATATTCTGTATGAAAATAATTATATTTATATTCTCTCTCTCTCTGCACGATATCAATAAAAGGGATTAATCTTTTGTATCTACGTTGTTAGTTAATTTGTGGTAATTGTGATTTCAAAATTCAGACCATAGAAAAATCCTTTTTTCAAAAATAGAAAATAATTAAAATAAAAAAAATACATTTTATTACTCAAAAAATGCATATTTAAAAACAGTGTTTTTATTATTACGAATTATTTTTTGAACTTTATTGTCATGTGAAGCCATGATACTTTCGAAATTGGTTTAGAAATATAGTTCGAAGCGTCAACACAGGTAAAAATTATTCTACGTTGCCATTAATTTATCACTTTTTTATTCGAAATCTCATTCTGCAAAAGTCATTTCTATTTTTTTCGTTCTGCCATTTATATAATTATATTTTGACATATTTATGACCAAGAATCGCAGTTTAAAATTTAAAAAATATGCATTAATTAAAATAAAAACTCATTTGTCTTTTTATAAACTGTTTTTGTATTGTTAAAAACTGATTTTATTAAATTATTAGATTATTAGATATCGATGAATTTCCAGAAACGTCATTCATACTGTCAATGGACATAAAAATTAATTGCTGCCGTTATTCACTTATAATTTTCTTTCCGAATTCCTATACTGCTAGTTATATTTCTGCTTGATTTGTTCCCGAATTCGTTCGCCTATTATTAAACAGTTAAGTGATAAATAATAAACAAAATAAATTTAAATAAGATTTTTCAAGTTTGTTTTTTAATATCATTTACATTGAGTTGGAATTTTATGAGTGTACTAGAAGAAGAAGAAGAAGAAGAAGGTTAGTAACTTTATTACTAATAGATTTGTTAATCAAATCACTTTCTGACACATGTAACCTAAATTATTCGTTGTCAATTTCTCTTATTTTTTTAATTTCATTTAATTAACAAATAGTATCATTTAAATGACTGACATGAAATAATAAAGGAAAATTCCTTCGCCGTAATTCATGGATAAAGAAATCAGTTGTACTGAAAAAAAATTATCGTTCATATAGTTTCAGCAAAAAACAGTAGTAAATTTCTTTGATTTATGGCAAAAAATCTGTATTAATCCACATCTGAAGTCTGAAAATGACTGGCGTTCATTATTGGAGAAATTCAATTATCTTTCTTTGTCTTGTTTTTCCTTTAATAAGCAATATATCAATATATTTCACCCTTTAAATTGTCTCTTTTCTGGTAACGATATATTAAAATACTTTTTTGGAAATTCAGGCTAATTTGAAAAAAAAAGAGCTCATTTAGTCTATTAAAAAATAAATTTGATTTTTAACAGCTTTTTTCAAATACGTCTTAAATAGAAAGAGTTTTATTTATTAATTTGTTTTTTTAGTCAGTATTCTAGGTTTTTTTTTAAATCATTAGTTACAGTTTTTTTAGCGCTTCCGCTTTCTTATCCGTTTTCATTTTAAAAGATAAATATTTTTTGTATTGAAAAGAATTACAAATTTTAATTTATGAGTTATTACAATGGAGCTTCGAAGTACGATTCAATATACAACTCGATACAATATACATTGTAACATTTATATTGTAATATCTGGGTTTATTAACCAATAAGTTCCAAATATAATCAGTTACAAAATAACTGAAACTAGTGAAGAGTTATGAGTAAGAAAAAAAAAAACCTTCTAATATTTTTTTTTCCGTTTTTATTCAAGGTTAACTTTTGTTTCTAAAATCCCATTATGCGATCAAATTGTTTATTAATATTTATGTAGGTTTTTGAAATAATTGAGAAATATCAATCATAATCAATAATTGTAAAATAGCATACCATAAACCTTTAAAAATTAATGCTTTAATTTTATTAAGGATTTCTGAAATTATTACTAAACGACAACCTTAATAAAAAATTGTGAAATTTTTTACTAAGAACTTTTAAAAATTAAAAATTTTGCTACAACCTAAGAAAAGATTATTTTTATTTGTCTTAGAAAATAGACACGTTTGCATATGACTTTTAAATTAAATATTGTAAATTATAGTATTAAAAGTGTGTGAAAATTGTATGATATTAAAGTATAACTCTATAAACTAATTGTTTTCAAACTACCCTTTTAATATTTAGTAAGTATGCTGTAATGCATTAAACTACAAGGGGCATAACATAAATGAATGACTATATTTTAGTGATTCATATTATCAAAATTATTACACGTGATACAAACAGTAATACGTGAAAATAAAGGGGGGGGGGAACTACACAAATTTTGTTTTTAATATCATTGAATATTTTGGCCTTCGTTTGAACATGTAGGAAATACGGTTATTTCTATAAATGCCGAGGATAGTACGAATTTTATTTTCCAAGATGATGCCTTCATTTCATTAGGGGTTGGATGTTTGTAGCATATCTAAAAAAAAGCTTCCACAATTCCGGGTTGGAAGTTTACAGGCAGCACTGATTTACTTTTGTCTTATGTCCTCCACGTTCTCAGGATCTTAGCTAATGTGATTTTTTTTTTTACCCAAAGATCTTATAAGCTAAAATTGCTGAAAAATGTCAATGAAAGAATACAAAAATACTACATTAATTATCACGGATAATGCAGAATTTTAAATTACTTGGAATGAACTTAACTTATTATATGTTTTTTACTATTAAAAACGGTTCTCACATAGAAAATTTGTAACTAAAATAATTGAAATACTTTTCTTTATTTCCCTGTATTATTAAGTGTCTGTTTAGTAATAGTTTTGAAAATATGCATGTTTAATACCAAGTCTTCATTTATGCCAAACGTGTAAATATCTATTATTATCATATGTGCATTTTCTTAAAATTATTTAACATTTTTAAGAAATTAATAGTTGTAATTTCAGATAACTGTGATAATTTTCATAATTTTACTGAAATCATAAAAATAAGAAAAATAATGAAATGTAAAAATTAAAAACAAGAATATATAAAAGTATCTTTATCTTTTAAGGCAAGCGGCATTGTCCTAAATAATTACTTAATGCAAGATTGTGTGTAAAATTGTCTCTGGTATCCGGTATTCCAGATAAGGGTACCTTAGAGAATTCAAGACGAGACTTAATCGAAATAAGCGCGATAATTAAATTAAATCGCATTTGGTTCTTTTATTAAGTAGAGTAAAGAAAAGAAAAGACCTACATAAATCTTCTTAATTTAATTTAAATTCCTCATCCTGTTAAAATATTTCCCTTTGTTCTGGGGTTTTAAATTGACGTGTTAATCCAATTTTAGTGAATGTTCCCGGCCAAGATAAAAATAGTTTAAATAAAGTGTATGGAATAGCTGACTTGTGAGCATCAAATAGCAGAGCTAAATTAACTCTAATTTAAATTAACACTTAATAAAGAAAATAAGTAAAAAGGAGATACATTTCAAAGCTCTAATCTGAAACATTGTAGAAAAATAATGTTTTCTTTTAATGTAATAATTTGCTTATTTTTGTATTGTTTTAATTATTTTTCAATTACAGTATCGCTAGCATAAGACACAAGAAAAATATTGGATGATAAGACAATTTGAATGATTTTTATATCATGCGTACTGAAATTCATGGATTGTATGTTACCTAAAACATATTAAAGTTAAAAATAAATAAACGTTTCCATGAAATATCTTAGTATTGAATTCTCAATAACTGAATTCACATATTCTATTCTATTATGAAACTTTTAATTTTGTCACAATAATCCTCTAACAATGTTTTAGATAATTTTTGTCAGAAAATTCAAATAATAGAAAAAAAAATGTTTTTATCATTTATTTAAACTGATAATCTTTTGCAAGGTAAGGAATTGTAAGGACAGTTATAGGATATAAAAGTGCGTTTCTACACATTTGTAACTGTAAGCACACATTTGCAGTGGAACACACAAATATGAAAAAAAAAAAAAGTGCAAACATGTAATTTCACAAACATTGATTTATTTATCTACTCTGATGGGTTTTTTTTTTTTTCTTAATTTGAAATTTTGTAGAAATTGCTTTGGAATTATTGATCTATTTTCTAGCTCACCATATAATGCTATTTAATATAATATTATAAAATTCCTGGACGTGTGATATGTGCTTTAGATGAAACTATAAAGATCTTAACGGACTTTATGTCAAGAATATTTGTTTCCATTATTTTATATTTATGAAAGATATAAGTGCTTTACTTGCAAACCAGAATATTACTTAAAGACGTTTATGATTTCTTAGATCGAAAGTTTCTTTTCAACAATAAGGAAGAGGCGGTTATGAACAGTTGTTGTGTCTTATCGCACTCTGATCGAAGTCAATAGCGCCATCTAGGGCCAAGAGTACCACTTATCTAATAATGCCTCACAACCTTTTCTTCGGGGCGGACTTCATCCATGCATTTCATTCACTCATCCACAGATTGTAATTTAGACCTGAATCAGAGAACGATCAACTCTGAACCAGTAACCCCCAGGGTATTCTCCCGACATGGAGAACTTTGTGGCCACGACAGATTTATATGCGCAGCAGCTACCACATACACGTGGAGCCTTGGTTATGAACAGTAAGAAGACACACAAACGAAATAAAGGTCTACTTGATATAAGACACAGTTTTTTCTTTAAGTTTCACACATTTAAATACATACTGAAATTCATCCAACAAACTATTCTTACTTATAATGAAGAAATTGTGCATTGCAGAGTGAAAGGCATTGTTAATCATAATTGGTTATGCCTTATTTTAGCGTATATTTTATGAAGGAAGCATTTAAAATAAATTTTGAATATTAATTATGATGGGAGTTTTTGAAAGTACTAGCACCTGAAAACTATTAGAATCAATAAGGCAATCAATTAAAATTCATTAGAGCAATCCATAAAAACTGTTTAAATCTTTAACTTATAGCACAAAGTGTAAGTAAAAACATAAGTTCAAATCATTCTTTTTCTTATTTAGATTTATATTTAATATAATTTCAGATTATAAACATAATTACATATCCTTCCATTGTTTTAAGGTTTAATGAAAATATGATATTTCATTGAGATTCTTAAATATTCATTCAAGACTTAATTCCTCCTTTTTAAATTTTGTCTTAATGATATAGGGACCTATTCATATAGAAAAATACTTATTTTTTTGACAGTTTCTTTTAAACTGTTCTTGAAAAATAATAGAAAAAGAGAAAAAAAATCGAAGGAATAATTTAAAACTTGACGGAGTTATTTTTTACCTGGAATTTTCGACAATATTCACTATACTTAATTCTTGATTAGTTATTATCGATTCTGATTCCTATAAAAACTAGAAATGAATAAATGACATTAACAAATTACTACATAAATAACATTACAATTTTTATGTCATGTAATTTTGCTCCTTGAATAAAAAGCAAAAGCAACAGAATATAAAAATAAATAGTTGCAATAGAGATATATGCAATAACTGGTATATTTATTCAACGATATACATTTATAAAATTTTAATAATTTTCTTGTTGCTATGTTTATTCCTTGTTTTCATTTTTAAGGAGACACAGAAGAAATTCATAGATCTATTTGACTCGTTATAAGAATTTCAAAGCAAATTTTTTCTGAATGTTGTATTTTTTTAGAAAAGGAGAGCACTTGTTTCCTTCATAAACTAACGAAAGTACCTACTGGTATGCTTAGATCAGATCAAGAGGTACTTCCGGTCTTGTTTCACTTTTGAATAACATAAATTTTCTTATCTGAAATTTAAGCAAAGCAACGGGGAACTCATGAATTTCAAAGGTTATATATTTAACACTTCCGTGAATATTCCAATTCGAAGTTGAGAAAAATATTTCTTCCGCTTCTAGAAAACAGTATTTTATTATTTTTTATTTCACGAATCTAGAGAAAATACACTCAAGGGGCATTTCCCTTCTTTCGCGATATAAAGAGTGCATTAAATTCTGGAATGGTATTTTTGTTTTCTTTACTGTAGCTTTAATCATATAT
>JAPMOR010109916.1:56196-68011 GCA_026543865.1 Argiope aurantia
TAAATAATCTTCCAACATATTGTTTATTTTTTAAATAAATTATATATAGCAGCAATAGTATTTAATAATATTTGGATTTATTACTAAACTTAAAATACAAACAAAAAACTAACATGTGAAGAAATGGGTATTAATTTTATCACTTTAAAGTCTCATAGTCATAAAGTCCCAAGACGCAATATCAACAGCACATTTTTTGTACACTCAAAGAGCTACTTCTTTAAAACTATGCAAATTCGTTTTAAGTTCATGTTGCTTAGTTATTATGTTAATTTAAATTTTTATTGTGTTAATCGTATGTTGTGCCCTTTATCTGTTATATCCTTTCTTTTTTATATTCCTTGAGATAGGCTTCATTTTGCTATTCCCATTTGATTTTGAGACAGCAGGAATGGCATGTTTCAAATATGCTTGGCAAACCCTTAAAATTTATTATAAATAGGGAGTCTGGCAGGGGGGCACTTCTGACGTCGGAATAAGAAGATTCCCGCATGGTGGCTGGTTCTTCATGATGGGTACAAAAATGCTGTCGAATCGAGTTACCTCCACTTTCATCATAAGACAATCTTCTAAAGAAAGGGTTATATAATGACTGGGGCTAACTGATAAGATGATGTGAAGTAAGATTGGGTGCTAATGGGACTCTTCTGTAATGATGACAATTATTCAATTACCCAAACACTTAAAAAGAGTTTGGGTAATTCCGATGTGTGGTATATCAACATTTATTCCAGATGAACCTCCTTTTCCAAATCATCAGCCGATAAATTATCATTTGGAAGATTACAAGAACGATACTTGATCTAAGCTTCAGTTTAAAAATTGTTGCATAGGATAATCTCTGAGCAACCAAATAAATTATTTAATATACTATACTTTTAAAATTTTCATTCTTGTGGCTGTATTTCTGTTAGAGCATCAATTGTTAAATTCGAGCTTTAATTCTGAAGAAGCAATTTATATATTTTAATAATTGAAACTGATTCTCTTCTTTTCGACCAGATTTTGTTTAATCGTCACCATATACATATATGAATCGGAAGAAATCCTTTTTAAAACTTTGCATGTCTGTTTATTTTGGTTTGGTTCCATATTTAATAAGGATTTGCATTATAGATGCTAAAACTTTGTATCAAATTTTATCAATCAAACTACTTCATTTTGTAGCCGGACAGATTCTTTGAATAAATTCACAGCAAAATTTGATTGAAATCTACAAATGTGATGTAAAGCCCATACACCAAAGTCCACGTGTCGAGCTTAAATAATTATGTTTTAATTATCGTGTTAACAAACAGAGAGAGAGAGAGACATACAAACATAACAAACTAAACTTATTACAGACTTATTATTACTTAAAATTGTTAATTTATACAAACATATAATTGTTAACTTATGCAATTGTTATCTTTTTGTTAACTTATGCAAATATACAATTTTTATCTGATACAATTGTTACCTTACTGTTACCTTATACAAACATATAATTGTTAATATACAATTGTTATCTTACTGTTAACTTATAAAAACATATAATTGTTAACTTTTACAATTGTTATCTTATACAAGTATTACCTTATTGTTAACGTATACAAACATAAATGAAAAAATTTAGATTTAAAAAATTTGAAGCGTGGAGATTCATCAGAATCACGAGTTCGAATTTTGTTAACGACTACAATAATTTCTTTCCTTATACATTAAAGTAAAGAATTCGTAACAAAGAATTCTTTATATACGAAAAGACATCATCGATCACGTGTTTGTTTATTGATGCTTTCAGTTCAACCTTTTTGACCTTTAGGTGACTTTCGAAATAACTCTATATAAATATTGCAAAACAATTTATATTTCAAAAGATACACAAAGAAAACAATTTTAACTTTGGATATTCTGTGTAAGGAAGATCGCAACTCAAAACTAAACAAATATATTTTCCTTTTCACTGTTTTTCATCGTTTAAAAATGACAAAACGGAGACATTTTCTTTTGTATTGCCAAACAAAGTACTAACAACCTCAAACAAACCACTCTATCATCTTCCTCAACGCTTTCTATTTTCTTCTTCGAAGTCATTTCATCTTCTTAGGCATCGTTATTCCACCGGAAAAGGGATTTCTTTTCAAACATCTCCCAAAGGGATTTTATTGTGCTTCAGCTATGCGCAAGTATTTTACCAAAAGCATTGGTCAACTGAAGGAGATAAAAAAAAAAAAATAGCATCCATAAGTGTGCTTCTGCAGTGCTAATGTGGAGGAAGAATTCTGTTTCGTTAGGATTTTTTTTTTTTGACAAGCAAGTTGTGTAGGTAATAAAAATAATTTCTTACTTGCGTTTCAGTTTCCTTGTCTTACAAGATGACTTGCTGTAATTAAATGCTTATATGGTATTATTTGTTTTACTCCATAAGTGTATAAAACTAATTATACTATAATATTTACCCCATGGTATAATTTGCACAACATACCGAATATTATACCATAATGTTTACCATTTGGTATAGTTTGCCTAACATACCAATATTATACCATAATGTTTCTTTCGAATTAACTCACAAATTGGGAACATTGTATTGATATTAGCTGATATATCTGCCATTGTTCGGAATGAAAATATTTTCTTCTCTTTTATGAATAAAAAAATAATTATTTTATTTTCGAAATCTTTACTAACACCTTATGATTTATTAATTATCGGTATGATATAAAGTACTTATAGTAAATAATTACTTAATTTTTAACTGCTTGAATTCTAATGCCTCTACGTCAAATAATAGCAATGTCCAAGGATTAAAAATCATAAAACACCCTGTGAGACCTTCCGTTCATCTAATCTTTACTTTTCTTTGTAAATCTAATATAGAGGGCTACTTGGCTTGATTAATAAGGGCTACTTGGTAAAACTGATACCAGTCACATAAGATTAGTGTCTGGTTTATTCCATGGCATGTCAAAATCCTGACAGCTATCTAAAAATTAGCAAGATTCCACTATCTTATCTAGAGATGATAATAAAAATATTAAAAAATAACACGATTACATTTCATGAGAAATCACTCCAGAATAATTTAACTTTGGCAGCCGGACATTAATCTTAAGGCTCCTGTGAAACAATATCTAATATTTGCACCATGCAGAATAATGACACCGGCATAAATGAAAGTATAATTTGTTTCATGTAACCGTGTTTGGCGATAAATTAGATTATATTCCAAAGTATGAAGTGTGAGCAAAGTTTATTCATTGTGTAAATAAGAAATATACATACAGGGTGGTTATAATTAACCCGTATTGGATCACTCTTAAAATCAAACATAGGAAAAACGTGAAATTTTAATAGCATAATCAATGCAAGCGTCTTACACAAATAAAAAAAAGGATAAATATTTTTTTAAATACAGACTGTTTTATAAATAGGGCAACACTCCAACGTAATACTAATAGTATGACTTATCTTTCAAAAAAGATTTTATAAATGGAAATCTGAAAAAAAAAATATCTGCATAGTCTAATATTAGACATTTTTCAAGTTTTAAGAGATTTTTTTTCCCAGAAATATTTTAATTGACAGCGTCTTAAACGACCATCTAGGTTTTTTACTAATAAATGCTCACAATTTAGGGGTCGGATTTCTTTATTATTCTGCAGCATATCCTTTTGTATAATATTTTTCCTAGAAGATTGTTTCGCCAAGTTTACTTATTGTTACTGACCTTAAAACGGTTAATGTCACACATGTGATGTAAAAAAGTTATCCATACATATCCTATGAAACTTCCAATTTTTCATAACAGAGAGCAAAGATTTCACAACACTTTGAGAAAGTGGCTCCATAATCTTCTCTTGAGCATCTTAATAACGAATAATAATGAATAGATATCGATTATAAGATGTCAAAATCCATAACTTTCATCCAAATTTCACAGGTTAATTTTTCATGTGCATCTTACAACAGTGTTTAACAAAATAGTGAAACATTTTTTCATCGATTGTTATATTTTCTGAAAATATTCCAAATTGCTCCGATGCAATATTAAGTTTTTCTGAAAGTGAATGAGTTTTATAATAACGATCTTCTTTGTTGATGACCGAATTGTCATTCAAATGTAGGTATTTCTTTATGTCACTATATTGTTTCCTGGACATAGCTCTTATTTATTAAGGTTGTGCTAGTGTCCGGAGTACAATCCTACTGTACAATCAATCTTACTGTATTGTTTCCTAATAAATATTTTCACCTGATAAAATATAATAACCACTGCAAAAAAGATTACCTATAATCTTTTCGATGTCACTTTTGTTCACTTCAGAGGAATGGTCTTTCTTCCTCGCTGAATATCGATTAGTTTCTGTATGCGATATCATATTATTAGCCATCATGTGAAACGGTTTAACTGGAATTTTTCCTAATATAGTATCTTCAATATGTTAATGATCTTGAGAAGAAAAAAGGATGTGGAAGTGAAAATTCTAATTCACATTTTTTCCATTCAGGTGGTGGTTTTGCATCCAAACAAACCTCCACCTGACAAAACCTCCATAGTACCAGCAGTATTTCAGGATCCCACATGTTTCATCTATATTACAATTTGTGAAGGAATTGTCTATATCTTCTTTGCCACTGACCTCATCTGGTTTATTTAATTTTGTAATATGTAATATTTGTTATTTTAGATTAATCAAATTCTTCATCGGATACAGAATTCATATATTCAAGAACTTCCACCGCTGTTAGAAATTTCTTGACCATTTTACAGCAACAAAAATGTTCAGAATGGTCAAAATCATGAATGTGTTCCAAAGTTATGGCTGAAAAATGGGAAAGCATTACATTTCATCAAGTAGAGTGGACAGTTGAACTTTTCTGATATTGCAGTTCATCCTTCTTAATATTCAGAAACACGTTCGAATTATTTTCGAATCTGTAAAGGGTTGTAGAAATATATGTGGTTAAAGAAATAAACACACAGATATATAATTTTATGCATCTAGATTAAAATTAGAATTTTTTTAATATATGAAATTCCAATACGAAATTGCAAAATGAAAATCTCCAAATCTAAAACACTAAGGATCCTTGAAAATAATCTATTTATACTAGATTTTTAATCATCTTTAAATGATATATTTGTTGCTTAATTTCCTCTTTGTGTTGTGTGAAACAAAATTTTTCCACTAAAATTAATAGTAAAATAGTCACAGGGTAAAGTGAACGAATCCCGAATGTTTGAGAACGTGTTGTTATAATATGATTTATTAAAATTGAAAAACCTTTTAGGAAGACTTATTTTAATTAAAACACTAATCATTTTTGAACTTAAGTATATTGTTGCATATTTCTGGAAACTTCTGATGAAAGCATAGAAGGAAGACGTAAACAGAGTTCAAGGAATAAAATAAGTAATTGCTTTATCCTTAAATGCATATGTTTAATTGAAGCTGTTTAGCAAAACTAAACAATTTCTCCACAATAACAAAACGAAGTGAAAAGCTTGTTTCAACGAAGATGAAGTGACGTTGCTATCCGTTCAGTCGAAATAGTGTTAATAGCACTTTAATTCAGAATAATCAGTGCATCATCATCTGAGAATCTCTGAATAAAAGAATAATGTCTAGAACGAAATTCCGTGAACTCAGCAGTAATTTAAGCGTTAATAGGATTTTCTACTCAACGGATAAATTCTGAGAAACTGCAAGCTCGTTAGCTTAAAAAAAATAAGTTTTAATATTTCGAAACAGAAAATCTGTTTATTGGATTCATCCTGTTTTCTGATTAGAGTGTTATTTGGAATGAATTTTATTCGAAATTAATTGATGGATTTGTCTGATAAGAGGTTCCAAGCAAATAATTCCAATGCTTCATCATCATTATTATATTTATTTTAATGAACAAATTTAAATATTAACGCAAAATAAGATTAAGTGGGGACTAGTTTAAAACATACTGTTCCATTTGAAGAAACATTATTTTTTCATTTTCGTTATTTTCGTTTCGTTAATATTCTTAAATATAACTATTTATTTTAACGTATATAGCAGTCTTTTAATTTTAGCAATATATATATATACGTTCGAAGCAGTGAAAAGACTTAGTATTTTAAAATTCGTTTTATTCTATTCCGAGGGGCAGGCATGATTATATACAAGAAGACGCAGCGTGGCACAAAACAGAAGTAAAGAAGAGCAAAAACGGACGAACAAATGATCACGAGCCTTATATAACATAGGATTTCTGGCCACGCGCCAATTCCTTGACGCATGGTGACCTTTGATACCTTTTCAAGGCCACCGAAGATATTACTTTCATTTGATACGTAGTACGTATGATGGCGCATTATTTTTACAAAGGAATTAATTAAACTGAAAGTGGAATTGAATCACGAAATAAGAGAATATTCTAGAATGAAGTTATGATGGGCTAAATTAAGATAAAATCTTGGAAATTAATTTGGATTAAATTAAGAATTCAAAATATCATTACACACACACACACACACATATATATATATATATATATATAACGTACATGGCGCAGAAATCGAGCTTATTACTAATTTTCGAATGGCAACAGTTAAATATCAACAAAACATGATACGAATTTCAAACTGCTTTATTCATTGAAAATTTTTACAGCTGTACGGAATCAAACGCTTCATTTAGCTAATTAATGAAGTTGGGAAGTATTATTAGAAGTGTTATGAAGTTAGTTCGCCAAGTCTCCAAAGAGAACATTTTCAGTCAGAAGAAAGAAGATATAAAAGAAATCGAAAAAAAGCTTCAATCAAGTGCAGAAATAGGTTGTCATATAAGTAATCATGGTAAGATTGATGTACGATTTCTCTCCAAGTGCCTCAAAATCGTGCCAATCGTCAAAAAACTTTCTAAAAGTCTGCAATCCTGGTGTATATCAGAAATTCTCTCAAACGGCTTTTGAAGATGCTATAAAAAATTGTCACGATTATATTTGGCAAGACATTGCTCAAAAAGTGTTCAATTTTGTCGCCAGTATATAAATATTAAGTCTAGCCGTAATCACTATGACTTCCCTTCTGAAATTGACAGTTATATCTTCCAAAACATTTATCTTATAAAAAGTTATTTTTGTTTTATCTTAAGACTAAAAAAAATTACTTTTTAATGACATAAATTTCATTTTCGCACATTTTTTTTATTTAATTTTATTAATATTTTTAATTTAATTTAATTCAATTTTAATTCATATTTTACGGAATTCAAACTCTCCATTAAAAGATTCGTGTACATGATTTTGTCGATCATACAAACCATTGTAGGATTTTCATTTCCGCTTTTATTTCGTAATATACACTTTGTAAATTCCAGTATCGAATTCATTTGTTTTTGTCATATTGAATAACTAAGTGAAATGTTTTTTTAAATGCATCACATATTAATAATTTAACAGCTTAATAAATTAATAATTTGTTCGAACAAACTGTTTATTAAATACTTGAATTTTGTCGATATAAGGTTCAAGTGACAAAACCGAAAATTATAAATTTGGAATAACAGTTATACTACATGTGTTATTGTGTAAATCCGAAATTAGAGAAGTCAATTTTCGATGCATGCTAATAGGTAAGTAGGATATCGAATATTTGATTACATTCTTATGCTTTATTATCTTAAAAAATATAACGAATGTAAATAGACAAACATAGAAAAGTTATTTTAAGAGGTGTAATCAGAAGCCATGAAGACACAGCCGGAAAAGCGAATAGACTTTACACTAAATAAGATTATTTAATGTTAACACATTTCACTAACTAATGTAATAAGTATCATAACTATCATAAGTGAGAATAGAATTTAAGAAGTTCAAAAATATATTTATAGGTTTGTTATAGTTCTAAAAATTAATGTAGAAGTTTTTTTGTTATTATATGGGTTTTATAATAATCATATTTATCAAGAATATGAAATCTTTTAAAGTGGCGAGTAGGTCTTGGCATAGAAATGTGAAGACTTGATCATATGAATTTTGTGCAATTTTATTATTGTTATTATTTTCTTTTATCACGTATTACATGCCTTTTGTTTATCAACTTAATTATACATGTTCGTCAAATAGAGGATTTTAATCTTCCGCGAATTTTGGTACATATCATAAAATGTTTTAACCCTCTGGCTGCGCAATTCTTTAAAATCACTATTTAGATGCGATGCTTCCGAATTAATTCAAATATTTTTCAAAGTAAGTGAACTGATGCTATGTATTACGCAATAATGATATAATACAATAAAAATCTGTTATCGTAAAAATAAACTTCGAAAAACGCGGGATGCAACAGAAAATGGACTGATTGCCAACCCGTAGAAATCACGGGATACGCAGCTGGAGGGTT
This sequence comes from Argiope aurantia, assembly GCA_026543865.1. NCBI lineage: Eukaryota > Metazoa > Arthropoda > Arachnida > Araneae > Araneidae > Argiope > Argiope aurantia. The sequence continues at coordinate 64,559 of JAPMOR010109916.1, forward strand.
AATAAAAAACTGTGATTTAAAAATTTCAATTTTATTTTAACTTAACAAAAATATTTTTATTACAATTAGCCATTACTGTATGGGACATTGTGATTTGATGCATAAGTGAAAAGTAAGGATTTTTATCAAACATCTTGGACATGCATCAACCTTTTATGAGAATGTTGACATTTGCCGCAGAATATCAACATTTGTTAGATATCGGTCTTTTATATACATATAATATTTAAATATACATTTAAAATTTATTTATAAGAAAATACTATGAAAAATAATTTGAATTACACTGCAGTCGACAGATATCGAAATGCTAAGATAACACAAATTTTTATTTCTATCAACTCTATTTTCTGTTCCTTGAAAATGTCGAAATGAAGACATTTCTTATTACTTTGTCGTCCAACAAATGAAGTACTACTAATCTCTTCTAAACCACATTATCATCTCCTTCTTCAGATTTTCCTACTGTTTCCTCGGTTTCCATTTTCTCAGGCATCGTTATTCACCAGAAAAAAAAGGATTTCTTTCTAAGTATCTGCCCGAGGGATTTTATTATGCATTTGTGACGTGCTTTTCGCACTGCAGAAGAGGATTGAAAGACTTTTACCGAAAGTCTCCTATTTTAGGTTGAGTCGGTAAACCGAGGGAGAAAGAAAAAAAAAAAACTCTTTAAGATATTTTACAGCCGTGTATGAGAAAAAGAAATTCAGCTTTATTATGAATGTTGTTTTGCCTAATCTATCCAATAAATGATAAAGATTTCTCTTTTCTTATTCCTTTATCTTTCAAAGTCCTATGCTTAATAAATACATTATAGTACAAGTTAATTTTCGATATATCTGCCCTCGATATTACCATAAAATACGATTAAAATATAATGTCAATAATGCAAATGGAATATGCTTCAAATATAATTCAAATAATGCAAATGGACTATAATTAAAATATATTGTAAATAATGCAAATAATGCAAATGGACTATAATTAAAATATATTGTAAATAATGCAAATAGAATATACTTAAAATATGATGTAAATAATGCAAATGGAATGTGCTTAAAATATAATGCAAATAATGAAAATGGAATATACTTAAGATATAGTGCAAATAATGGTTATTTGAATGCATAGATCGAATTTATATTTTTATGATATTTTATTCATCGAGAATAACATAACATTTTTTGTCATGCATTTATTGAAGCACAAATAATTTATTTTAAACCACTTTATCGTCTCCGTTTTTAGACTTTCATATTGTTTTTTCAAATATATTCCATTTTCTCAATCATCGTTATTCAACAGAAAAAAGAATTTGTTTCTAAATAGCATCTACCCAAAGGATTTTTGTCGTGCATTTGCTATGTGCTATGTTACTGAAGGAGATGAAAAGACTTTGACCGGAAGTCTCTGTATTGAGGTTCAGTCGGTAAACAGAAAGAAAAAAGAAAGGAATTTTTTTTTTTTTAAGGAAGATAAGTTCTGTTTTGTTTTCTTAGGATTGTAATCTTATGCATCTATCCAATCAAAGGTAAAATAATGTGCATTTTTTCCTTTCGCTCTTGTGTCTTTTAAAGTATTTTACTACATTGATATGTTATAATACTAATTTGATTTTAATGCATCTGATCTAAAATTTAATATATAGCTTGTTGAAAATATATTAAATACGTTTAAAATGTAAGGAAATTGCAAATAATAATAATTTGCACACAAAGATAGACCAAATTTTTAGTTATATGTATAATTTATGGAACTACTGATGATTTTCTTAAGGAAGTTCCTTTTCCCTTACGATTATGGAGTTTCATCAATTTTCATTGGAACTAAATCCATCATTTTTAAATTTGATATTTGGCAAAAACTCTGTAAACGTTCATGCACTAAAGCATGAGAAATCACAATAGTTTTTTCTGTTATACTTTGAGTAAAATAATAAAGAAAAATTATACATCGACATAAGTATAATAAGAAAAGAAAACATTAAATTTTGTAAAGATTGACTTTTGCGACAAATTTTTCGTTCGTTTCCTACCTCCTTAGATTCTTGAAATGCTGTGTACTTGTATGCTTTCGTTAACAATAAAATATTTCAATATTTTCTGAATTTAATCATTAATTACAATTAAATTTACTACATTGATGGCAGATCCACTTCATGGAGAGTTTCGCAAAAAATAATGATCATCAAATAAAAATATAAAACATAATTAAAATGATCAAATATTGATGTTTAGCTCATTAATATAAAACTGTTTATATTAAAATTATCTTAATATTGGCGCTGAATATTACACATAAATTTCTTGAAACTTAATGAGAGCAATTTGATTTATAATGATATTACTTCGGCTGTGATTAGGAATTTTCATAAGATATCAAATTGATATGATCTAAAACTATCGTTTTATTTCAAAGTCTAGATAGGACATTTCTCTTCTGAGGGAATATTTTGGATATAAAATAAAATAAGTATTCCACAGTAATTTTCTCAAGAATATAATTCAGTTTTACCACATTATCAGTAAAATTGTATTCCAAATCTCGAAGTGAAATCATCTCGGTTTAATTTAAATCTTAATATAGCATTTTCTTTTCGTGCTGATCCGCTAGATAATTAGAAGCTCATTCTCAACCAAACTAATGCAAGCCACGTTGAATTCAAGTTTTAAATATATTCTTGCATAAATAAATGCCATTTTAAACTATTTTTAATTTCAGGTATAATACTGAATGTTACCTCAAAAGTGAAGTAAATCATCATTGTAAAGCATTTTGCCATTCAAATAATTCAAATAATAGGTTCCAATTCAAATTTATTACCCGGAGGATTTAATGTATAATACAGGCTTTATTTTAAGAATAATTAAAACCCTGGAAATCTCTCAAGCTATTGTTTAGATGAGACACTCATTTAGGAGTAAAAATCCCCATTTTAATATTTGGCGTTCTGGGCGTTTTATCTCAAAACAGTGTTTTGAATAATCATGCAAATGACCTAACGGGGGATGTGTTTTTATTCTTAGGGTTATTAAATCTTCCATGAAGGCATTGAAATATAAAAGAAAATATATCTTTCCTTTTTCTTGAAAAATGGATGCATTTTCCAATAATATATTTTTTTATTTAAAAATGTTAATATTTGATAAATTGAAAAATAAAGAATAGATTTATCAAGATGGTTGTATACAAATATAAAATCACAGAGAGTAGTCTTCTTACAACTTTATCATATACTCTAATAAAGGTTTTATTCTCCTCTTCCGGATAAGATTATGAAATTTGACCGAAGAAGTGAGTGCCAAGAATGCTCATATTTTTATTTCCAAGGTCCATGTAAGAGAGTTGTGTGCTTGGTAGTATAGCAAAAAAAAAAAAAAAAAAGAACGGTGTTTGTGTAATAATGCAGTCACATGATTTGTGTATTAATGCAAACAAATGCAGTCACATGAT
>JAPMOR010109916.1:75452-100480 GCA_026543865.1 Argiope aurantia
TTTAGAATCTTTCATTGAAAAATAATTGAATTGCATATTTACAAATAAAATTTTCATTTTAAATTACGTATAACTATGTTTGATATAGAGATTAGTTAGTGGTTAAAACAAAGAGAAAAAGAAATTAATTTCTGAAGAAGAAATATCTAACGTGTAAATCTCTGACGTATTCCTGAATCAATCTATCAATTCTATATATGATCTTCTTATATGACATAGTTTAATTTAATGCAATGTCAATATCTTAGAGATTCCAGGAGAAAAAAATCTTTCATAGATATTTTATTCTTCAAATATAATATTCTTTCGAATAATGTACATCTTTTTTGCCGTGACAAACTTTTCATTGCATATAATGTATTAAAAATTCAGTACTAAGTCTTATGACTTAGTACTGAACAAGTTATTATTTTATTTTCAGCGAAATAAATTGTTGAAAAATATGCTTAAAATACTTTTTAAAAATTATGGAAATCAATAAAAAGATAATTTTTGGAATACAAAGATGATTAAAAACCTTTTTTTGTATTGTAATATTTTCGTTTGGTATTGCAAAAGACTAAATTTTGTTTAATCTTTAAATAATTAAAATTTCTGAAACGTCACTCCAAGTTGCACATTCCCACCTTCCAAAGTAATATATATATACCAGTTTTGTAGCTTTGGATTAACTGGTTTTTGTCTGTAGCACGCTAATACACACAAACAGAAAAACACACAACCATTTTTATTTTTTAAGTAAAGAAAAAAATTGAGTATTACATTTTTAGATAAAAATGAAAACATTAAAAATAAAGGATATAATTCTTGTCTTAGAATTTTTGGCATAATTCAACAATTGGGCAACTAAGTTGAAGTAAGAATGAAATAGTCGTTCTGGAAACGGCGTTGCTTAAAATGTTTGCTGCTGTAAAGGTCATACAGACAGTACATTTTCTAGTTAATTAAAAGATGATTCTTCAAAAGGCACGAAAAGCGAGATCACAAACTCAGCACATTGTGAATGTGTCTATCGTATGTAGCAGTTACTTCGCTTTTGCTTAAATTAAGATCCCTGCATTGGGCGAAGATGCCAGCTCACTCTCTTCTTCTCGCCCCGGCAGTAGTAAAATTTTCAAATGTAAAGAAGACAAGGTCAGTTGAAGTCCATCGTCAAAGGAGATGAGATGCTAAGTGTTGGTGTAGTCTTGATTCAAGTCATAGCTCAGCCTCATATGGCGAATTCCATAAACATGTATAGACAAAAAAAAAAAAAATGCTTTGCTGGGATATTGCCAGTCCAGATCTTGCTCTCAGTAATATTCAACTGTTTTTGCACTTGCAAAAATTCTTGTCATATCATCACTTTTAAAAAAACAAGAAACTACGGGTATAGATAACCATGACACACTGGCTCCCTTCTACGTTAATGAACTAAAAAGATTATCCCATGGCATGACAAATGCTATATTTCCAGTATTTATGATGTTGAGATGGAGTTGGACGGAATAGCCTGGTTGGTAGGGCGTTGGACTCCCATCTCTTAGGTTGCGAGTTCGAACCCAGCCGACCGAAGACTCTCCGTGTGTGTGGTGGCTGGAGTACGTATAAATTTGTGGTGGTCACAAAGTCATCCACGTCGAGAGTAATAACACTGGTTCAGAGGTGATCATTCTCTGATTCAATCTAAATTACGATCTGTGTTTGAGTGAATGAAATGCATGAAGTCCACCTCGTAAAAAGGGTTGTGACACGTGAGTGTGTGTTTGCCATCTTCATATGAGCTAGAAGTCAGAATTCTGTCCTCGGGTGCTGAGGGGTCTTTACCCTCAGAAGCTACTTCGAAAAAAACTTGGCTTAAAATAGTCACACGACAACAGAAAAAGCTGAACTATTGTTGTATTTTTTTTCAATATATATTTCCATAAAATTAAGCTTTGTTTCTTTTTTGTGGATTGTGTAAAACTTACTCTCTGGATTATCTTCTTATTTTGAAGTCAAGGTCTGTTACTAAATTTCATTCTTTTAATTTTTGTACTTGAGTTAAAATGTATATATTTACAGGGATAAAGAGTTGGAGAAACAACAAATCAAACGAAAATCGTAACGAATTTGACATTTTTATTGAAAAACCATATCCCAGAATTCTACCATTTTAAGTTGGCTAGTTGCAATTTTTTAGAAAAATAATAATAATACTCACATGCACACGATAGATAGATGAACTTTCCACGAACATTCTGGTAAAAATTTACAAAATCAATATAAAGTACTCTCATACCTTATTAAATTATCATGTTAACACACACACACACACACACACACACACACACACACACACACACATATATATATATATATATACTTAGGGATCACTCCAAATATGAAAGCGCAAATTTTTATGATTGCACGAAAAAATGAAATTCAGGATTTGTTGGTTAGACACTCAAGGGTTTTCTTTTCTAAATAAAACATTCTTATATAATAAAAGCGCAAATATTCGAAAAGTTCAGAATTTAATGATAGTAAGGTATTGCAAAACTTATATCTGCGTAATATGAATGCTTGCTTCCTTAAAATACCAGTATTTCATATCCATAAAAAAAATATTCTTTGAGTAAAAAGAAAACTAATTAACTGAAAACCTAAATAGAAACCAATAAAATGGCTAGAGAGGACGTTTTTTTAACAATGTTAAAGCTAATAATTCTCTTACACGAAATACATATCCTTAATTGAAATTCATTTGGTGCCACATTTTATAAAATAATAACACATATGGCCATACATTTTAACAAAAAAGTTACAAATGATCTAAGAGAAACAAGAGTATTTTCTGCATTATCAGTGAGAAATAAGAAAAAAAATAGCTTCCAATAAACGTTTCGAGAGATAATTGAGTTTTAATTTTATTTCCGTTTTCAGCAAATTTTAATGCTGTAAGTTATTTTCTAGATTAGAAACGCAATCTTGTGAAAACAAATATTTAATTTTTTTGAAGTTGAAAGTCTACTTTTTGAATATATTTTATCTTTTATGGAAATTTAAGAAATTTATTTAAAGTTTAAGGATCTGTTGGGAATTCAATTGCTTTGTGTAAAAATACAAAACTAAAAAAAAAAAAACTTTTTATCTGCATATTTTGTTCCTGGGAATTGTCGTTTTTCTACCCGAACAAAAATATGCAAATTAGCATGCTCACTTCAGTGTAAACATTCAAAAATCCCCCATTAAACTTTCATATACATGAAATTTTAATGCTGGATTTTTGCATCTGAAAATGTAACTGGAAAAGTAATTATTTATTATGTTGTTTCAAGCAGAATATTTTCAAAAAATTATTGTGACTGCGACGTTTTTTTTAATGTCATGTATTTATTCATTTGGAGGGTAGTTTTTAAAATTTGCAAAAATGGGTACATATCTCAAAATACAACCAGAAAAATAATTATTTATAATTTTTTTAAGCAGAATATACTAGAAAAAAATATTGAGATTGCAGCAACATTTAATGTCATAGAGGATTCACTTTGAGAATACGCAGTTCCCGTTTTGCAGTAGGTGTATATAGAATGTTAAGTAAAAAGAAATTCTTAAAATAAGAACCGACATTGAAAATATAATAAAACACTATCTCTTCCACACGTAAAATGTGCTATTAATATATAATTTAATGCAATTAAGTTAAATGTTTATCTTAAAGTCTTAGGTCCATATTTAATTCCTAAATTTTAATTGTTTTCTTAATGTATATAATTTTTAAATAATATAACGATTTATTATCATTTCATATGCTTAATATCCGTAAACATTTCAACCATGAGATTTCATTACATGTTGCTCTGAAGCATTGAAAAATATATGATAGTATAAAAAAATATTATGTTAAATACAAACTTTTAATACAAGAATTTCGAGAAGTTTATGAGAATCACAAGAAGAAACATTTAAAAATATGTAATTAAATAGTAGGAACTTTAGTATCATTTATAATTATGAATTACTCCCAAAACTGATTATGCATTACTATAGAAGTTTCTAAGAAGATAAAAAGCTTTGTTTTTTACACAATAATTTTAATATTGAAACCGTAGATTTCATACATTATCATGCATTTTTTAATAAAATCTTCTATAATTATTTTTAGCATCTATTCATTCAAAGTTTTAATTACAAGATTACATATCAAATTTATTAATTTTAAAAGAATTTTCTTCTTTCTTATTATTTAAATTAGTTTCTTGTACATGTCAATTAATAAAATTCGAGCAGAATTTAAAAAAAGCTCAAATTAAAATTTAAAAAAGGAATTGTAAAGCTCAGAGAGTAATTCAATTGAAAGAAATTTCATTCCTGAATTTGTAAAATGTTAATTTAGTTTCAAATACAAAAAATTTAATAGACTTTTAATTAGTAGAGAAAAGTATAAACATAAAAAATAGCGTAAAATACCGCATCTATTAAATAATATCAAGTATTTATTTACACGAGTTGATTTTTTAGTTTCTTTGAATTGTTTTCTGTTAAATCTAAATTTACTTTTTATTTTTGCTTAGATATTCAATATTAAGGTTTATTGAAAGATTTAAGCGAACAAATTAATTGGAATAAACACAAATCTAAAATTAAATCTAACATGTTTACTCTTTGCTATCCGAAAAAAAAAACAGATTTTCTCAAATAAATCTTTTCAATTTAATTTAGATTCTTTGCTTTTTAAATATTTTTTTTCTCTTAAATTGTAGATAGATGCCTTAATCCAATTTTAGTTAAATAACTTCCACCAGTTTGAGATAAAGCTCATTCTAATAAAAATTCTTTATTTCCTGCGGCTCCATACTAAAGGTAAATTAAATTTAAAGATAGAAACATTTTATTCAAGTTTATAAAAAAACTTTCTGGAAAATATTGTATAAATACTTTATTACTTGTTTTTAAAGTTATATAGAGATATAATATATTGATAAAAATGCAATTTTCATATATAGTAGAAGAGTGTTTTAGATTTATTTATTATATACTATTATTTATTAGATTTATATTATTTTTTATTAGATTATATTTATTATAATATGTTGATACAAATGCATTTTTCATATATAGTAGAAAGTTTTTTAGAATTTTTTTCACTCCTGTTAAATAAAATTCTGAATGATAAAAATCCTTCTATAACAAACTACTTCATTAAATGAATAAAATTCTTCCTCTTACTTTTTTTAATAAAGAGTCTGTTTTTTATTTATGTTAATTTATCATGATTCGTCACCGATTGTTATTTGTATAGCAAGATAAAATTGACTCCATCTTAAAATCAAACGCACTGAAAAACGTTAATCAAGTGAATTTTAAAAATGTTTTCAGACAATCATAATTAAAAATCATCCAACTATCCTTTTTAGATTTATTCTCTTAGGGTTATTAATATAAAGATTCATCTGAAAACAAGTATTTGGTGTTAGAGAGAAATTTAATAAGTTTCATTCTCCTTCGTTTCAGATTTTTAAGCAAAATAAACTAACAACTTAATTTGGTTAATTAGTTGCTAATATGGTTTATTAGCTGAAAGCACTGTAAAAAATTTAACTAATTAAAGAAATTAATAACTTAATTTGGTTAATTAGTTGTTAATATGGTTTATTTTCTGAAACCACTGTAAAGAATTTTTTTGTAGAATTGTTTATATATAAAATTTTTAATCAGAGACATCATCTCTACAACACGGCTTCCTAAAATTAAGTATTCAGAAAAGGTGTTATAGTGTATTTCACCTGTTAGAAAAAACAGAAAATTTATTTTTCTTCGGCAACTTCAGAAAAAACAAAAACATATCTTATCTAAAAATGAATACATAATAACAGAACCAGGGAAAATGACCTTCAGAACCTTTCTCGTATATTCGCGGTGGCCTGGTGGTAAGGTCTCGACTTCGGAACCGGAGGATTTCAGGTTCGAGACCCGATTCCACGGAAGAACCGTCGTGTAAGCGGGTCTGGTGCACGTTAAACGTCCTCCCGCTGGTGTGGCGTGATGTGGAGAGGAGGGTTGCTATCTCAGGTGTCGTCCTCGTCATCTGACCGCGGTTCGAGGTCCGTCCCAAAATAACTCTAGTGTTGCTTTAAAATGGGGCATTAATATAACTAAACGAAACCAAACTCTTATAAAGTATTATTCTCCTCAAAATTGTATATCATTGGCAAGTCATCAAACTTGCACTGATTTTTATCACTCTGTACATCGAAGACCGGGACAAGGTAGAACGTGACAATCTAAGCCTATTTTTATCTATCTTTATCTGCTTTTCTACAGAGAGACAAACTCGCGAATGGAGATATTGTGACGTATAGTATAATGATGGAAGCGGAGATTTAATTTTTGGTGCCTTCTCTTCGACTGCTGTCCGATCTACACCTACATTTTTAACAACATCACATACCGAATTTCATCGTCTAAATCACTGCGTTTTTAAGTTAGCGAGCTTATCCACATTGGAATATGCATAATAAGGTCAATAACTTTGACGGGTTTGACTACAGTTTTATCCATACATCAGATAACGAAACTGTTGCCAATTTTTATCCAACTGCTTCCATTATGATTTTAATTATCGAGATGAGTGCCATTAGGAGGAAAAATTTCTAATGTGTGGATTCGATCAGAATTTGATAAAAAAATCTACAACTTGATATAAACACACTCTAAATTTTATTCCGATATTTTAAAACGTTTTTGAGTAAAAAACTCACAATTTGTTTGTCTTTCAGAGTTCTACATGTGAGAATTTTGTACTTCATTGTAAAGAAAACAGAATATACATATTGGATGCTTTCTTTTTCGACCAACTGAAACCGGTAATTGTCCCGAAACTACGAGTTTAGTCACAACATTTCTTGACAAATTTTCGAGTCTTTCATATGAATATTCTTTTAAGAATACAGTCAATTGCATAAGATTTTGCACTACATTCATTAAATTCATACTTTTCTGTATATGTGATTCTTGGCAATTTAAGCTACCCATTCAAAGATTTTGGCCTAAAAGGTGACTCAAGAAGCATTTTTGCATTAAAAATTATTTTCGGCTTGAAATTCCATCAAAGAGGAATTATATAAATATTCATTGATTGTTTCATTCTATCAAAAAATCTAGATATTTGATTAAAATTTGAATAATATTGGCAAAAAAAAGTAATTTTGAAAGTATTGCAAGAATTGAATTAAAAAATTGATGATTCAAATTGAAAAACCATTTGTTCAAATAGACTAATGTAAGTAAGTTGAAACTTCTGCAATAGACTTTTGTTTAGTCCTATTTCATTCTTTTGGCTGTTTCGATGCTTTCTTTACATTGAAATGATGTTTGTATAAAAAGCAATTTCCACGACATGACAACGAGTTGTGTCAAAAAAGTTGTCCATTTGATACAAAGACTTTTAAAAGATCAGTTGATAAATATAATGGCTTTCATTTTTCCGAGTTTTACCGTAAATTCATGGAATGAATGCACTTTCATTGCATTGTTATACAACAAATGAAACATCCTGAAAAACGTAAAAACCATTCTTTCTCTTTTCTTTTAAAAAGAGCTTCTATTCTTAAACGTCATTACGCTACTAAAAAGATGTTTATTTTCATGGATCAGACATCTTTCATAATTATTTTGTCATGAGTTGTATTATTTTCTTCTAATCATAGTTGTTGCTGAATAAAAATAAATGCAATCCTTTCTTTAAGCTTCACATGTCATTAGAAAACAACAAAGAATTTAGTTATTTTCCTGTTGTTTGAAAATAACTAGAAGGAAGAACGTTATTTTGTTGACGGAGCTCTGTGCATACAAATATAAATGGTAAAATATTTTCGTTCATATTAAATGTACCATGAGGATTCTGAAATCTTTTTTTATCTTATAAGTCATTATTTTTTGCCAGGGTGTGTTTGTTCTGGAACATCAAATAAAATATTTATTTTATTTTTTAACCTTATAGAAGACTTTCTTTTATTTGTAAAGTATTTTATTGTACCCAAACACAAATAGTAAAATATTTTACTATTCTATAAAATGATACGAGATAAAATTTTATTTCGAAAATAGTAGATATTTAGTATTTAAGTGTTTATTTGTATATTTTGGTTTGCAAAATATTTTTACATTTCAACTTTTTATAAATGTACAATATTTTTTTACAAACATAATGTTTTAAAAACTTTACAGCGTTCTGCAAAATGTGTTATGCATTTCACGAATTTTATTTCCTGTATCTTTAGAAATAAAAATGTGTCACAAAAAAAGAACAATATTATTTTAAAAGGATAATTTTCATTATATTTAAGTTAAAAGTCTTGATTAAGTTTTTTATTATAAATATAATAAAATGCTAAAAAAATATTAAAAACTTGCCTTATATGTATAAAAGAAATCCTAACATAGTCAATCTTGCCATATCTGAATTAGTCATATCTTGATTGTTTACAATTTTGAAAAAAACAAGGAAGGTATATATGTAGCTGCAATGAAAGTGATTTGAATGTAAATGTAAAGTAATATTCCGATTATTTTTGAAAAAAATAGTTAAAACAAAAAACAAATTATATTGCAAAAAATTGACACGATTTAAACCATTAATTATAAATTTCAAAATGATGTAAAAATTATTTTTATGCTGTATTATTTTCGGAAATTATTACAAAAATAGCAAAATTCCATGAATTTCAATTTATTAAAATTTTAATAAAAACATTTTTAGAAAATGACTCTAAGGTATGCATTTGCAATCTCCCAAGTATATATATGCTGAGTACGGTACCTCTAATTCAAATAGTCTAGCCGAAAGACACAAAAACATATATAATTACACATAGTTATCATTATTATTTTCAGAGATTAGTGGAACTTAGTAGACAGATTTCATATTCGTTTATTTAGGGTGCTTTTTCCATCATTTTTGTTTACGCATTATCCTATCAGAAGAAGACTAGTTTAGTTTGACAGGAAATTTCTATTAATTATCCTTGAAACTTAATCTGAAAAGACCAATAAAATTGTTGTAAATATTTGGAAACCGTTAAAGATAGATTCGGAAAAAAATATTATTTTATGAACATACAGTTTTCCGAAATAGCCTAAAAACTTCAACAATAGTAAATTGATAAAAATGGAAAGAATTCTTGAAAAAAATCATTACTGGAAATGATTCTCAATTATAATTCCCCATTTTGCAAAGCGCTTAAAGATTGAAAAAATCAGAAGCTTCAACACTAAAGATGATAGATTTTTAAACGTTACAACTTTAGTAGGAAATGCCAAAGGTTATTTGTATTAAACAACGAGAACTCTGACTTCGGAAATATTTTTCATCACACTAGATAACTATTTGCTTCAAGTGGATGAAACTGCAGAAGAAAAATGTTGCAAGTTCGAAATTGCCAATTTATTTAAACGAAATTCAGATCCTTAAGTGGAGTACATTTGGTAACACTAAAGTCTTTCCTAAAACAATAGCAAATATAGATAGCAAGTTTTTTATTAAGAATGTTAAAAAATAGCTTCTGAAGTATACAATAGAAGCAACACTCGAAACTAGAATAATCAGTGTATTATCCGGGGACTTAAAAATATTAACTTTCTGCAAGCAAGTCACCGAAAATCTAGCAGTAATTTGAGTGCTAATAAGTTTTCTCTCCAACAGATTCCAATGCTGGAATCTGTGCATTTGATAAGTACGGTGTAGTGAAAATAAAAATGCAATGTTCGGTGAGGAAATCTAGTTGTTGAATGTGTTTTTCTGCCTCGAATTTAAGAGAGCTGGTTGGGATGCATTTAAAAATTAATGAACTGTTGGAAAGTTAATCGGTTTGGGTAACAGGGGCTTCAATCTAAGCCTTTTCAGTTAATGTAGTTCTTTCCTAGATTTCGCCTTTGATTTTCTTCGATTAGTATAACTTTTTATGAAATGTGTTATTTCAGTCTTAGTCTAATGTGTATCTTTATGATGTAATATTTAGTATTTTCAGGAAATTAATTGTAAATGAGCTTGTACATATCATACTGTCGGAATATATTTTTACAAAATTGGATCGTGGATGGACGAAGTTTAAAATTCATTTTAACACAAGGAGAATCTAGAAAATGTTCAAATCACTTTCAGATCATCGGATCATATATTGCTTGTTTTGGTAACCCTTTGGGTTATTCTTTTCTTTCTTAACCATTAAATTCAAATTCATCTCCTATAGTCATGGAGGTAACGTGTACCAATAGTAAAGTGACTGTGCTTAATTTACTAAGACATGCTACAGCTTTCCTAGTAATAAAATAATGAAGTTACCAAAAAAAAGTGATTGGTTGAAAATTCGAATTTGGGAAATACAAGCTACATAATAATAAAAACTCAGGAAAATGCTCCATTGAGCTATCTGTAATATTGGTGGAGATATTTACGATTAAAATTATGTACTTTCCTTGACTTGAAAAAAGATTTCGTTTTAAAATTAAAAAATGTATTCCCATATATTCTTCCCTCCTCCGAAGAGCATTTCTCAGATGATTTTATCGTCACTGTTTTTGTTTATTAACTTCAATGCTTAAATTTCACAAAGACGTTACTTAGCGAAAAACAATGTATGAAAAAAAATTGGGGAATACATTTTTCAATGGGACAAACACTTTTTTCAGATAACGAAAAGTTAATAATATTAATCGCAAATAACTGCTCAATGTGGTAAATATATCAATAAACCTTTTCCAGTGTTTTTATACTGGTATAGCGTATAAAATATATTTTTTATGTTGTATATTATATACTGTTATATTTTTAACTAACTTTTTTATTTTATAAGTTATTTTTTGTAACTTTCTTATTTCGCCGCTAAGGACGCAGATTTATTGAAATTATTGAATTTATTGAAACAGGTGTAACCTATCTCAATAAATTCAAAATAGCATAACGCCTACATCTATAGGATTATTTTCAACAATTAAATAAATTGTGGCGTCCTAGTACTAAAAACGTTTCAGTGCAAGCAAAGTTCTTAAATATTAACCAATCTAATCTTAATTTTAACTTTAATTTAATAACATCACATGATACTGATTATCTATTAAACTAGCGGAAATGATTTATCGCATACTCCTTAATAAAAGTATTAGACTCCCCACCTGACTTTCGCACAGATATTTTGGTTAGGCTGTTACCACAATGAGTACTAGAATTTTTTATTTTCAGAATCTGACTCGTAAATAGTTTGCACTCCACAATATAATGAACAATTTTGATAACCTTTTCATTTTTAATAAAATTTCATAGATATTAATAATGTACTATTAATAATGTCATTACCAAATTTCATTTATCCAATTGACAAACCTCCTACTGGAGGGGTTGTACCATGACCTGTGATGACCCTTAGGATTCAACCTTAATTTCCACCAAAGCTGTCGCGCCGTCCGGGCCTTTAAAATTATCCGTATATCTTCAGGTCTATGTTTATCCAAGTCAGCATTTTATTTTTCAATATCCGAGTTTTCTTGGACTCAAAAATATAGAGCAATAGGCGATTAACATTTGAACAGATTTGATTCAAGATTTGATACGATCTTCATTTTAAAAGCTAAAAGTGCGTACCCACTGATATTAGCATTGTTGTTTATGTTTCGTATTTATTGCGTTCGTTTGTAGCGGACATACAGACTCTTTTGATTGAATTTTGTCCAAAACTTAAGAGAATTCTATTAATTTTATGTAAAAGCCATTTACCAAATTTTATCCCTCTAGTTCAAAACGTTTTGAATTATCGTCACAGACAATCAGACAAAAATAATTCTGTAACGGAAATAGGGAGGTCTAAACCATTGTATAGGTTCAAAATTTCAATGTCGAAATTTTTTTACCAATTCATCGCATTCTATTTGTATACGTTGTATACGAGAAATGCTAGAAAAAAAAGTAATATAATAAATATAAAATACAATAGTTACGAAAAACATTTAAAAAAAGACGGAAATAAATATTTGAAGTTACAACATCTCTGTAGTTTCAGCGTCGTTCGCATTTGCATGACATCAAATTTCCATATATTTTGCCTTTTCTCTTTTAGCAATTATTTTTTTTCTTTCTATTATACGAAATATACGAAACCAAAATCTGTAGGCTTTTTTAAATAAACTTCTTGCACATGATTCCTTCAGTTGTCAAACATTAAAGCCGTACCATTTTAATTGCCTTACACATGTTCCGTTCTTTGTGTGCTCGAACCTTTTACGAGTCCTTTGATATCATAACATTTGTAAAAACATAAACGTGAAATTCATTTTTCTTCTAAATTATATGACTCTTTTAGGTTTTAAAGAAGAAAATTAAGTGGTTAAATATTGAATGACAGCATGAAAATGGTTTGAATTTCAGGTCAACAAAGTAATATACAAATACAAATCTTAAATTTTCATCATTCAAAAGATTTTTTTTTTCAATTTTAATGTGATGTAAAAATTATTTTTATGTTGTTATATGATGGGGAAAACGTCAAGATTTCTCTTAATTTTTAATTAATCAAACTCTTTAAATTTACTTAATAAATTTCTTTTAATTTAAATTTAATTTAATTATTTTAAGAAATCTTTTTTAGGAAAGCAATTTAACCCTCCAAAGTACATAAATATCAATTTGGTTCTTCTGAGTCAAACTCTGTGACTTTAGAGTGCAAATACACACTTTCATATTCATAAGTAGTAGAGATGACACGAGATGCAAAACATGCTATTTTATAACATCAAACGATAAAGCAGAAATCTAGCATTTCATCTGTTTGCTATGCAAATCTGTCACATTACTCATTTAAATCGAACAGCTTATAGTAAGAATGGAATTTTAAGATAGCTTTTAGTTATGTGGTAAATTTACATTATATATCAAGAAAATTACAAATCAGCAAATTGGATTCTAAGAATTAATTAGAGACTTCTGTTGAAGATGATTCAAACAAATAAATCATAAATTATTCTTAAAACTTTATAAAAAAATTGAATAAAGTAACAAAAGAATGAGAAAGAAATGATTTTTATTATTATTTTCTCTATCTCCCTCCGTTTCTTTTTTATTTATCCATTTTAATTCTTTGCACTCGGAAAAAAAATCGATGCATAATTATTTAATTAATACAAGGGCTTGTTCATTGCTCCAAAAAATAAATGTTTAAATATTTGTTTAGATTGTTTCCCCGAAAAATTAATACATGTCTTTTTACCATTCTGTAGGTATTTTTAACTATGAAAATTCAAAAAATAAATAAATGAAACGTCAAAATGATTCTTCGTTTTGAACGGTGAATGAGAGGCACCATTCAAGTGCAAAGGGTTAAAACGAAGTGCTAAAAAGAGCTTAAACATCAATAAATCCAAGTTGAAAAAATTCTCATTATTTTGTTACTTTGATCATATAAATTTTTAAATATTATTATGAGGATTTAAAAAATTGTTACGAATGTCAGGATTTTAAGAGAACAATCACTCGCTACCAAGGGGGAATAGTAATGATGTAGCTAGTTATGGTCCCAATGTTATGCTATCTAATGCGAGACTTTAATTATATATTATAATTCTTATATGACACGAATTACATTAACCGTGTTTTTGATATAAGAAAGCGATGTAACTATTTCAACAATGTAAAGAGCTGCAGCTTTCTAATACATATTGTCAATAAAATGGTACATATGAATGTATAAAATTTATTTTACTATACCGACTTTTTTTCGTAAAAAAATATTTTGCTCAATGAAAGCATACAAGTTTCAAATCCGCCTTAGTTTCTGACAAATATGGGACTAGAAACGACAGTTATAGAAAGTATTAGAGAAAAAGAGAAAAATCGTTCAATCATCCTCTTCAAACTGTCAACGGAAAGGGAAAATAATTTCTCTACAAGGCATTTTTTTTTACTTGTTTGTAAACATGCAATATTTCATTTTCTTTCCCTGGTCTTTACATCCAGGAATTCCAATTGAATTCAAATATTCCTTTTTTGAAGAGATTTCCTATCTGCGAGGTTCATCTTTTCCTGGAATGTATTCACGTCCATCCCGGAGACTTAAACGATTGGGGAAGATTAAGACGAATGAGCATTCAGTTCGAAAAACGCTGCTGAAAAAGTGCATTTCTTGGCGCTTATAATTCTTTAGGAGTATTTCGGATTTTTCTTTTCTCTCTTGCTTTTTCAAAGATGAGTTTCGACGTATTTTCCATTCTTCCTTTTTTACTATTTTTCTAGTTATATTGAATACGCTGTTTTCACTTTCTATTTTTTATATATTATACTTTTTCGAACAAAAATAATCTATAACTTTCTAGCTACTAATAAATTTTGATGCGATGTACAATATTATAATTTATTAAACGAAGTTTATTAAAAATTTAATTATGGGTAATATTTTCTTGAAAAACCACAAAAATCTCTGAATTCTTATGTATAAACAGTTTCCTTGCCGATATTAAGTACAAGCAAAATAAACCATATGTGATTTTTCTACATATGCAATGTCCAAAAAAATTTACAGATGGTGCAACTAATGGAAACTCAATATTTATCCAGAATCCTATTCCATAACCGATTTCTCGAATATAAAACTCAATTCTGTACTTCGAGTCATATATGCAGAATTTCCACTGCCTTTAAAACAAAAGCATTAAATATTTATGATTAATTTTTTCCTAACTAACAAAAACTGGATTAATTTAAAGAACCTCGAGACTAAAGCACTTCGAAAAATCACCATCCTACAATGCATTTGGACCAGAAGAAATGATAATATTATTATCTGCGATTTCTTTTTTAGAATTGTGCCATTACTTCTAAATTATCTGAATTCTCTAAATTTTCTGAAATTTAGTTCAAATATCCAGCATCATTCGAATAATTTTCATCAGGATTTCTCTTTAACCCGACTTTCCCGTGATCTGGGCGTCCCGGGTTAGGGTCCTGGTTCGGGCTTGGTTGTTCTTTACCCTTTATTCTATCTGTGAGGTGTGTGAAAGAGCCTCCAAAAAAGGGGTTGTGCAAACGAGTGCGTGAGTGTCATCTTCATATGAGCTATAAATCAGACTTCTATCATCGGGTGCTCAGGGGCCTTTACCCCCGAAGCTACTGTACATCGGCTTAAATCGCTGACTTTGTCAGCGGGCTTGTCTATGGCAAGTGCCATAAGTAACAACAACAACAGGATTGCTATTGGCTTTCCTAAATGGACTTCAGACGTTTTCTTTCGTATTTTGCTTTTGCGATCATATTTTCTATCATAAAAATTATTTGTGCCTGTATATCTGATCTTTCCTTAAAGCTTGTTACATTTTGAAACCCCTTGAACACACACACACACACACACACAAATATATATATATATATATATATATATATATAGTGTTATTTTATCTTTTTCTCTATCGCTCCGTGGGGAACATCTCAGCTGTGAGGATAAGACTTTTCTGCCTTGGTGGATACCCAAATGTAATTATCTACTTCCCCCTCTAGCGATGATGAGACATGCCTCCAAAGAAAAGGGTTGTACCAAAGCCGATAATAGCCCTTAGGACTCAATAATGGTTCCCACCAATACTACCGCTGTGTTCCTGTCATTCGATTTATCTGAATACCTACCAGAGGAGCAGAGTATCCTCTTGTGGTTATCTATTTTTCTTGAAATGGACAAGGAAAAGGTGTCTTTTTTTAAAACCAAAATTTGTGCTAATATATTGTATTTATTTATTAATTAAACTTTTATAATTAAGTAATTTATAATTTTGAAGCATGAAAGCCATCATATTTTAGAATAATGAGTAACTGTTCCGATGATTAATTCGAAATGTCAATTCATTGGAAAGAATTATTGAAATTGAGCATAAAAGTATCACTTAATAATTAACGTAAAAAGTGAAAAACATGCAGGAAATTCATGATGTTTCGAAAGAAATTTATTTTTTCCAATGAATCGAGGAAATAAAACATTTTTGATGTAGATTGTTTCGTCAATTTTGATCTCTTGAAAATAAATTTGGATCTCTTTGAAAATTAATGAATGAAACTAAAGCAAAAATCTTCTTATAATGTGCCATTTGGTGTATTTACTGCAACTCCTGGTTAATAACTCATTTCTGATATAACAAACTGATATAAAGTGTCAATTATTTATTTGCATCTGAAATCTTTTATCATGTTCATTAAAATAACGGAAGATCCTGAATATAATGAGAATAAACTGAATATAATGAGACATTCATTCAAGATGGCATCGCCACCAACTAAAAGTGTATTTTCGAAATTGGGAAGGTTTTAGACCAATGAGTGAACATTATACTGATGCACAATTATTAGAGACAAAAAAATATCACTTGAAAAAATATTTAAATTACATTAATAAATGCAAACTCCCTCTATTAAGGACAAAAACATTTGAGCTACTAAATCGAACTGAGAATTAATATTCAAATGCATAGGTTTAGTTAAAAATACAGTCAAAATTCTTCTTAAGAACTGTTTTCAAGAATCTTGGAATTTTTTAACTATTAAACTATATAATGCATTTTAATATTACATTTGGATATTTAAATTTTATGTTTCTGTGCATTGATCAAAACTTTTAACACAAAAAATATGTGCACTTTTAGAAGTCAAAACGTTATCTCCATTTCATTTGTCAGAAGAAACATAAAGCGAATAAAAAAACTATTTCTGTAATTCTTCTTTCAGTAAAAGTTTGCGGAAATAATAACAATTAACAAATGCCGACGCATTGTATGTGACTCTCCGCTTGTCTTTTATAAATTATTTTCTAAATTAAAATAAGGTTTTTAAAAGGAAATTTAGTTAAAAAATTTTATTATTATCAGTAAAATCTCTGAAATATTTATGTATGAAACAAAAGAACAAAAGTTCATACATAATTAAAATGTATTTATTAAAAGACATTTTAATTAACATACAATTATTAAAAGACATAGCAGGAACGGTAAAAATATAAACTCAGCCATAAAGTATCGAAATTTGACGAACTCTCTCAGAATCATATTTGAAAAAGTATTGTTGTTTGTTTGCCTTTGTTAAACCAAATTTTTAGATTACTTAATCTATTAAAGTCATCTTCAAACTAAAAAGAATCAACTCTGTACAAATATTTTGGAAAAAGAATTTTCCTATATATCAATATTTCCAATATTTATATATCTACTTATAAAGTTTGATAAGTAGAGGTTTCTTAGAATGTAAAAAATAGCTGTACAAATTCATTTTTAATAAAATAAGATAAATGAGACCAAAAGACTATTTTTTCCAAGGATTTAAATCATTTATCATACAGTTTTTTTAAAACTTTGATTAATACAAATATTTTATCAAAATAAAGCAAAAACTATAGTATTATATACGAAATATTCAACACGCAAACAAAATAGCATTTGAAACAAATTCACATATTCAACTAACAATATTTACCTTCATATGCAATCAATAATCTATCATAGCTTGACATTTTATCTGCAGATTCAGTGATGTCTATTCAACTGCAGGCAGCCAACCGCTTAACTACTTAATGCAAGTTAGCTCTGTCTATTCTGAATCAGTAGCTGGAAGCCATATGGTTTTGTCAGAACGAAGCCTTCGGCACATTCGTTGAAATGAGGAATCATGGAATGCCAAACGATTTGTTCTGAGTTCGAATAGTTCTGCGAGAGAAGTGTCATTCTGTTTGAATAGGAACTGTATTCTTATTTTCTTTCATTCGAAAGCTGTCGAATGCATTATATAAACCATAAATATTCGATATTATTGCAATTTCTGGAATTTGAATTTGTGTAGAAGTAATTTCTAATTTGATTTCATACTAACTTGCATTTCTTGAATTGTTGAAGCGTTTCCATGAGAGTCATTTTCCTTTATGTTTTACCAAATTTATGTTTGAGATAATTTTGATTGTCTATCATACATTATGAAATAAAACGTAAACATTTTATTCAATTGTGAAAGATATAAAAAATAATTATTTAATAAATAGAAGGATAGCCCTCTAGCCATGATGGAGAGAAATAAATAGTCAACCTCTAGCCTTCGGAAATCGAATGCTGTTAGGATTTGTCTAAATTATTTTATGTGTTAATTGTGTTGTATCTAATTATTTAGAGCTGTAGCTCTTAAATATAATTTTATTAGAGCTAGTTGGCATCTATCATATCTTCCGGAAGGGGTGGGGGAGAATGAATACTGATAAATAATTAAAACATCATATACTTTCACGTGAAATAATAATTTGCGAAATATATATAATGATTAGGGCCGAGGTTTCTTTCCGTATAAAATAAAATGTCGATTGAAATTGCATTTTGAGATTTCTTTGGAAACTAAAGGATGAGGACAAACGACCATTAATATTATATATAGGGATCATAAGCTTTAATATGAAATAAAAATTGGCGAAATGGATGCATTGGGGGGGGAATCGAGACACTCTATCTTGGTTTCTCCCCCATAGATAAAGTATTCTGATGTAGTATTCTTACATTTATCTAGAAAACTGCTAATGCGGAGGGAGAATCAGATGAAAATTCATGACAAACGTAGATGGTATAAAGACAGTTTACATATGAAATAAAAATTTATGATATCAGTATAATGAAGTCATTTGGAGCTGGGAACTGTTTATTTGAATATCCGAATTATTTTTTATTTATAAATATTTATCGTACTCAGTAATTATTAAATTCCTTTACTTAAAGGACGAAATATATTTATTTTTTCTATAAAATATTCTGCTTAATTATTCGATTTGAATTAAAATATTTGCTTAAATGAGTAGTTTTAATTAATTTAAAATATTTGAAAATTCAAGTCTCATACTCAGTTTTAACACTATTGTAAAGCTACACCAATAATAATTTTCTTGTTACTAAAGATTATTCTTAAACTCACATTTTAATTAATAGTAATTAATTATATTTCAGTAATTGATTTTGAATTTCAGCATGCACACAATAAATAGCTTAAAAATCATCATTAATATATCACCATAATAATTTTTCTTACTAAAAGATAAATCATTACAGTTTCATATTTTACTAGAACCAAGAATTGACTTTATAATTTACGTTTAAAAAACTAAATGTACCAGCTACTGAAATGTTTAATCAAAGTTTATTCGATGAAGAGGTAGGTTTATGCTCGAATTTGACTGGTGATCTTGAAATTAGCCTCAGATATTAATTTTGCATAAGTAAAGATTAAAATTTGAAAATGGAAATATAAGTACAAGTACTGATTTCATAATCTTACCTATGCACAAAGTTTTTGCTTAATGCTCAAAACATCATCTGTTTATTATGAAATGCGACGTTATTATAATAAAAAAATGTTACGATTTAATTTTACACGTCCTGCTAAAATAGGATGTGAACCGAATTGTTCAGAATTATTCTTGAATTGTTGTTTACAGCGGCGGGTTGATACACTTGGTAAACTTCAAATTAACTTCAGTAATGAATTTCACTAAGATAAACCACTGAAATACATAGATTGGAATAATAGTTCATGCATCGACGTCTAAATCTAACCATTGTTCAAAGTTGCGAGATATTTCGTAAAATTGCCCTCATTTAGCAAGTATTATTAATGAAATTCCATTATCACAAAATTTTAACCAATTTAGTTGGTTGTACACATACTTCTAAAATTTGAAATGAGCTGCATTGTTCTAGAAGAGTCGCACAACCCTTTGATTATCGTTTGAACTCTATGCATTGACATGAGAAATCATGGAACGGTAGAGGAAATATTCGGTGATTCTGTAATTCCCCGGGAGGAAAGTGATACTTCAGAAGAGGAATTATATAATTGTTCCCTTTCTTTTGGTATATGTGGAACGCTGGATATATACTTGGGAATATTCGATGTAATTTGGATTTCTGTATTCTGAATGGAGATATGAGATATTTTCATTCCAAATTTCTGGTCACATTAATCTATATTTCTTGAATTATTGGGATGATTCAGTCAGTATTTTTTTATTTGTTTTGTGTCAAATCGATCAAGTTTATGGTTCCATAAAAATAAATTAGCAATCCATTATGGGATCTTTTGAAACGTTGAAAGAATAATAGCTGTTAAACATTCAACGAAAGCTATTTACATTTGTAATTTTTTATTCGAATGTTTAACTTTGGGGGAATATGAGAACACAGCCAAAAAAAATCAATCTATTTGTTCGAGCTTTAAGAAGTTGATGAAACATATAACATAACCTAAAAATATTAAATAATTAAGTGCTTTTACGCAGTCTTAACAAATTTCATAAAAATTGTTAAAAAAAAGAATGGTTTTTAATACATGCTTTACAAGAACGTCTATTGTAAAATAAGTAAGAAAACCGAAGAATCAACTTGCCAGCGTTAAACATGGGGACGATTTCATCAATTTTAATTTCGTATGAAAATTCATACCTCCTATAAAAAGTTATTTAGAATTCTCTATCCCCTCCCCTACTCTCATTTTTGAGAAAAATTTCAAAGAACACAGCTTCATCAAAAATTCTCAAAGGTGATGAAACTAAACAGAAAGAGCCCCCTCCTCCTGCTCAACCACTGTCCCGATGCCACCATTATTTATTTCATATGAAAGCTCGTGACCCCTAGATATATCATCGGTGATCGACGGCCCTTCATCTCCATCGGTTTCAAGAAATATTGCAAAATAAAACCTCAAACCTATCTAGAGAAATTTCTCCAATTTGTAAGCAAAACTAATCAATCGGGATTCTCTGCATTTGTTGTCAAAATGTAATTTAAAATAGTATTTTTTTGTGATTTGTTGTGCATAAAAGTTTGTTGTTTTTATTAAACTAACCACTTTTTCAGACCAGTTAGTTGACCAGGAGTAATTCTCTATAAAATTTTCAATTAAACATATATGTACCTTGGTCTCTTAATAGCTTCTACAGCAAAATATTTTTGAGTTCCCAATTTCGATGGTTACATTATTCATAATATTATGGAAGATTTATTACTTTTTTTTAGTTTGAGCTTTTGTCAATGTAATGCCAACTCGTTGATAAAAGCTAGTTTTTTCCCTTGCACACGTAACGTCCTCGAATTAGTTAAGTTTTATTTTTATTTTGGGATAAACAAATTATTAAAAAAAATATTGTTAAAATATTTTTTAAATATATTAATAAAAGGAACCGAATTTATAGTTAAAGCATTGGCATCATTAAACAGATAATTTCTTTATATAAAAATCATTTTAGTACGTGGAAACACCAAAATTTCTCTCAATTTTTAATTAATTGAAACTTTAATAATTAAAAATTTAAAAATCGCTTTTAGATGCAAATTCCTAACATCTAAGATATACATGTACCAAATTTGGTGTTTGTAGGTCGAATGGTCTGGTTTATAGAGCACCAACACCACCACCCCCTACACACACACACAAACTTCGAGGTGCACATTCCTGATTTCTAAGGCATACATGTGACAAATTTGGTGTCTGTATGTCCAATGGTCTGGCTTGTAGAGAACCAACATACACATACATACACACACACACACACACACAGACGCACAAACACTCACGTTCATCTTTATTGTAAATATAGATTAATAGGATAAATATGTTAGGAGAACAGGATAAATATGTTATAATATAATAATAATAGGGTAAAATGTTTGGATAAGTATGTTAGGTGCCGTCAAATATGATTTTTAATTTATTACATTTAAATAAATAATTTAAAATGAAAGAGTTTGTGATTTAGCATATACTATGAGCAAATTAAATCAAAATACATTTTATTAATTTCTCTAACATTTTATCTTACAGAACAATAAGTTACATATGAAAAGTGCACATTACAGTAAAGCTGATAGCTAAAATTTCGTGATTTCAACTGCAGGCTTTGAATCCCATAACTGACCCAAATTATTTCTGCCTATCCTGATTGGAATATGCTAGGAACCATATGGATTTGACAGGATGCCCCCAGCACCTATTTTGAAATGAGGAATTATATTAGGGGATTTATCTTGAATGTGATAATTCGCCTTGCGAGATTTGAGATATCATTGAAAAGGGATCTCACCAGGCAATTCTGCTCTTTCACTGTTCGAGATTTGAGGAAATAAACGCTGTTAATATAGTTTTCTAAATTCTACACTATAATTTGCTCAATATTAATCCGTAACTTCTGGATATATTAATGGTTTCTGAATTTTTAGAGAATTTGAATTTCCAATCTGAGTTATTTTTAACTAGCTTTAATCAGATTTATGCTTCGGTAAGTTAATGAACAGCTGTCAGTTATTTTTAAATAAAAGGTATGAAAGGTATTTGAGGATAAATGAAAATTTACTATTGCAAAGAATGCAATTAAATCATAATTGGTATAAAACGACATATAAAGGAAGGAAATTGAAAATAGATAATTATTTAAAAGAAAATAAATAATGTTTGTATAATTTATTTCCTTAAATAAAAATTAAAGTTGAATCGATAAAATTTGTATTCGTTAATAATTTTCATTCTAAATGTTAATTATTTATTTATATTGATGTTTCAAATAAGCATTGTCGGAAAATTGAAACAGATAAACAAGTCTGAATTTAACAATTACAGTCTTTGAGATTCTTTTAAAAATGAATTTTTATTGTTATGAAAATGAATATTTTTATTAATATTATCACTTAATTTCATCAAAAAATGAATATATCTGAAATTCAATTTAAACATAACACTGAAAGCATCTTTAGTTTCCACTAATTCCCACCAAAAACAAAAGAAAGTAGTAAAATTTACCAAAGCATAGACTTGGTTGTGGCTAATATTAGTTCATCAGTTACTGAAAAAAATTTTTCCACAAAATAAATTAATATCCTCATATAAGAAGAAATAAAAAATAATATTTCAACTGCATCAATTAACTAAAAAATAATATTTAATTAGTTTAGTTTCTTACAGAATATCATGTCATTATAAATATAGTTGGTATTTCGTCGTGATTTATGGCACTTAACAAGCCCGCTGACAGTTATCTGTCAGCGATTTAAGCCGAGTGAGCGTATCTTGTATTTTCACTACCGCCAGCTAGAGCCAAGAGTACGACTTAGTTACTTCATGCGTTACATTCGCTTGCACAACCCTTTTTTACATGCAGGTACATTCACACACCTCACAGATAGATCACAGAAGAACAACCATGCCCGAAACGGCACTCAAACCCGGAACCCCCAGATCACGGGGAAGACGCGCTACCCCTATGCCAGGAAGCCGGCAGTTTGTATTTAAAGCGTTTATAGAAAAAATAAAATAATTTTCGAAATTTGAACAATTAAAACTATTATATTTTATTTATTTCTTCTATTTCTTATATAAAGTCTTGCATTAAGAAAAAGGTTGCATTTGTATTAAATTCAAGCGCTTCGAAATACCGGAATCATTTTTTTGGTAAATAAATAGCCTACTAAACTAATTAACAATACATCACGTAGTTGCATTCTCCCTTTTAAGTATATGCACTTTAACGTAAATAGTTGAGGAATTTCTTTTCAAGATAAAGATTTTTCCATATCATTGCCATATTAAAATTTGGAAAAAAAAAGGAAAAAAAAACCTTCTTTTGAATGACACAGAAAAAGCAAAAACTGCTTGCATTTTCAGTGGGGATTTTTTTTTTTTAAATAAGAAAGATAAAAAGTTCCCTGTTTCAATGATATACTAATTCAGTTTTTGGTAAATGCTGTTCCATTTATCTCTTTGTCTTATGAAAGAACGATATCATGAGAATTCTTAATTAGTACGGAATTCAAAAGAATCCAATTAGCATGCTAATTAGTATATTTTTCATTTTTACTTGGTACCTATTTTCTTTGAGAAAATTGTATTGGTAATGTCATTATTAATAGTCTGAAAAAAAGTAAGACTTATCTGATTTTCCGGTACAAATTAAAGTATACTGTATTTGGCCCAAGTTAGTAGAAAATTGAGTGGATTTTCTTAGGATCAATCAAATTTATTTCTGTAATATGGACGGAAACAGGTATTATAAGATTTATCATTAATTTTCTTTCAGTTAAAAAAAGTTAGTGCCTTTGGTGGGATGTTTTTTTTTTAAAGTGTTAGTTCTACAAAAGAAAAAAGAAAATTATTATTATGTTTTCATGCATTTACTAGCCGTTATACCTGTTATTATTTGTTCCTCAGATATATGGGGAAAATACATATAATTTTATTTCGTACAGTTTTTGAATTCTTATATGTAATCCCTTTTGATGATAAACGCTCTCTATTTTTGTTGTTGTTGTTGTTGTTGTTTTGTCAAATAAATTTTTCCCAGAAATTTAAAATCCAAGTTTCGGCGAATATTCTTCTGTCTTATTACTTTGCAGCTCTAATACATTATAATTTTTAAGTTAATTTCAGAACCATTTCTAACATTTGTTTGTTATCTTGGAAATTATTTTATAACCTTATGATTTTCTCGCATTTTCTTTAATTAAAAAGAAAGAATATTTTAAATGCCGCTTTACAATTATCATCAAACTAAATAAAATGAATCTAATCGAAAAATGAACGAATGCTGTTGCGTCACAATCAAATTCCGTGAGACGTAAGTTTCTCTGTTCGGTAGTGGCAGCAGAAGTAAAAGAGGTTTTAAAAATATCACGAAAGAAAAAATCATTTAATATTTGTGCAGTGCTGTTTTGTTTTAAATATATGTTATTTATGTTTCCTTCAACGTTGTGATCAATTAACAAAACTTCCTTACATTTACTTTCTAAGTCAATCCAAGTGAGAACGACATGCATTGATAGATGGCAATAAAGTATATGAACATTCATTGAAAATTTTATCCAACTCTTTTTTTCAGAAATATTATTATAATACTGATGTTTTATATCAGAGATTATGATATGCTAAATTATCCATACTGCATTTATAAATATTTCAGTAATTCTAATTTTTTATTCAGTATACAAATTTTTTAATAATATTTCATAAATATTATATTCATAATAATATTTCATAAATA